>PISX010013020.1:0-58336 GCA_004024625.1 Mellivora capensis | reverse complement strand
TGGCCATTGCTGCTATGGACATTGGGGTACAGATGGCCTTTCTTTTTACTACATCTGTATCTTTGGGGTAAATACCCAGTAGTGCAATTGCAGGGTCATAGGGAAGCTCTATTTTTAATTTCTTAAGGAATCTCCACACTGTTCTCCAAAGTGGCTGTACCAACTTGCATTCCCACCAACAGTGTAAGAGGGTTCCCTTTTCTCCACATCTTCTCTAACACACGTTGTTTCCTGTCTTGCTAATTTTGACAATTCTAACTGGTGTGAGGTGGTATCTCAGTGTGGTTTTAATTTGAATCTCCCTGACGGCTAGTTATGATGAACATTTTTTCATGTGTCTGATAGCCATTTGTATGTCTTCATTGGAGAAGTGTCTGTTCATGTCTTCTGCCCATTTTTGCTATAGTCTTTGTTTTAAAGTCTTTTTTGTCTGATGTGAATATTGCTGCCCTGGCTTTCCTCCCCCTGCAATTCCATTTGCATAGTAAATGTGTTTTCATCCCTTCACTTTCAGTCTGTATTCTCTTTTAGGTCTGAGATGAGTCTTTATGGGTCCTATTATCTTTTTTAATCCATTATGCCCTCTATGTCTTTTGACTGGAACATTTAGGCCATTTACATTCTAAGTAATTACTGATAGATATGTACTTATGGCCATTTAAAATATTTGTTTTCTGGGTGCCTGGGTGGCTCAGAGGGTTAAGCCTCTGTCTTCGGCCCAGGTCATGATCTCAGGGTCCTGGGATAGAGTCCTGCATTGGGCTATCTGCTTGGCAGGGAGCCCTGCCCCCTGCTCTGCCTACTTGTGATCTTTCTCTCTGTCAAATAAATAAATAAAATCTTTTAAAAAATGTTTGTTTTCTGGTTTTTGTAGTTCTTTGTTTCTTTCTTCTCTTGCCCTTTCTTTGTGATTTATAAGTATCTTTAGTGCTTTGGTTGGCTTTCTCTCTCTCTCTCTCTCTCTCTTTTTTTTTTTGTGTGTATCATAGGTTTTGGGTTTGTGGTTATTATGAGGTTCACATATAACATCCTAAGTAAACAGGAGTCTATATTGATTTGATGATCACTAAAGTTGAAACACATTCTAGAAAAACAAGAAAAAGTGAAAGAAAGAAGTTTTTTTTCTTTATCTTTTCTTCCCTTTTGACTCCCTTCTCCACATGTTGTCATATTTTATGTCTTTTTAAATTTATATTTTTATTATGTCTAATTTTGGTCATTTCTTTTCCCCTTAAAGAAATCCCTTCAAAATTTCTCATAATTCTGGTTTAATAGTGGTAAACTCCTTTATCTTTGGTTTCTCTGGGAAACTCTTTATGTCTCCTTTAAATATGAACGATAACTTTGCTGGGTATTATTGTAGGTTTTCTCCTTTTAGCACTTTAAATATGTCATGCCACTCTTTTCTGCCCTGCAGAATTTCTGCTGAAGAATCATTTGGTAGTCCTGTAGGTTTTCCCTTGTAAGTATCTTTTTGTTTCTTTCTTCCTGTTTTTAGTATTACCTCATTATCTTTAACCTTTGACATTTTAATTGTTATGTACCGGGGTGGATTCATCTTGTCTGGATTTGGAACTCTCTGTGTTTCTTCGACTTGGATGTCTGTGTTCCTCCTTAGGTTAGGGATCTATTTAAAATATATTTTTAGTTTCATTGGTTTTTAAGAAATATAAGCTCTGAATATTTAAAAAATACTGGTAATAGTGTAATATTTCAGAACTATAATAAATACTGAAATGCCAGCTTATCATTTTTCTGCAGTAATATAATCAGATTAATTGGAGAGTCTAGCATTAAAATGAATGATCATTAATTTCCATTTCTGCTTGGCATTAATTAAAGCCAAAGTTATCTAATAAAGTGAGGCCAGAGGGAGGGACATTGAAACTGAATCTAGTTAAACACACTGTTATCTTTTCACGTGGTGAATCAGCCAGGGGTCAGTTGGAGGAAAAAGGAACACTTTGGCAACAGAGAATCAGATGCTTAAAAAATTACGGCAGGGGTTGAAGGAAAGTACAGTAGGCTGAGTCCCTCTGAAAGACTCCTAGAATAAAATAGGTAACTACCTGCCAGGTAGAGCTGTCCTCTACCACAGTCAGGAAGTTGGAGGATCAGGAGGACCCATTAGAAAGGGTGAGTTCAAGAGCAGTCTTCCGTACTTGCAGTCCAGGGTCAGGAAGCTTCTGTACCTGTTTCTCCAAATACCTCTTGACCACAACAGAGTTGGCAATTGGATGCTGGAACATGGATTCCAGTGGCCACCAGTACTAGAACAACTGTCTTTCAACACCCAAAAAGAACATGACTGGACTTTACTCTGCCATTGCGGAAAACCACATGTCTCCATATCTTTGCTTGCCAGAAGCAACCTCCAAAAGCACCAGGAACATTCCTCTCTCTGTCTCATTTCTGCTTCCAAATCTTAAATAAAAAAAGACCACTTCCAGAACTCAGCTGTGAGTGTGAGAAATCTTGCTTTTAGTTTTCCACTGTCTATAGTTCAATGAGACACAGCTCACAAGAAATACAGTTGAGCAAACCAGTCCATCATACCCATTACAACTGATGTTAAAACCATACCATAGTGAGTGCATGTTTGATATTACTTTTCATGATAGATTACAAAAAGAGACCTATGTCCACTTACATTAGGTATTTAGAGTGATGAAATGCATAGAAACATAAAGTTGAATGTGGTTGTCAGAGAATGGAGGGAAGGGAAAATGGGGAGTTGTTCAGTAGTAGAGAGTTTTAGTCATAAAGTCAGTTCTTGAGCTGTATTCAACAATGTACGTATAGTTAGTACTGTAGTGTGCACGTAAAAATTGTTAAGATGGTAAATTTGAGTTTTTTTTTAACACAATACAAAAATAACAAAATTTCAAAAAGAAAAAAAGAGACCAGTACACTTCAAGGACTTTGCAGTTGCCTTCATATTCTGGGCATGATGATCATTATTTTCATACTTGAAATGGTGCATATCAGCTATCATCACCTGAAACTCAAGTGCCAGATGTTTTGGATTTAGCTTGTGGTCATATTTTGTAATGTTAAGGGTAAAACTACCTAAAAGAAATATCTGTCTACAATAGGCAATATTTAATTATTTCAGAATTTTTAAAAGATAAGTAATTGGTCTCAAGCTAAATTAGAACTTCTTCCCTAGAAGCTCTAGTTGGAAAAAAATGTTCTGAGTGTTGGTAGCATAAATATTTTGCTTAGGTATATCTGCTTATACAAAATTTAAAAGCTCTGAGATGATATTTCCAGAATATATTAACCCAGTAGAACAGATACAGCGTAGAACTTTTAAGCCATTTGCAAGATCACTAGTTCACAAACAGAAGTTTGTCATTCTGTTTGGTGTTTTACAAACATATTTGAAAATGTAAATTACACAAAGATTAGTGACTGGATGGAGCAGAAAGCCCATATTTGATCTTTGGATTTAGATACTTATTTTATTTGTAAAACTGCCAAGTACTTAAAGCCTAAAATTAAGAAGTTTAGGGGCACCTGGGTGGCTCAGTGGGTTAAAGCCTCTGCCTTCAGCTCAGGTCATGATCCCAGGGTCCTGGAATCGAGCCCCGCATCGGGCTCTCTGCTCAGCAGGGAGCCTGCTTCCCCCTCTCTCTCTGCCTGCCTCTCTGCCTACTTATGATCTCCGTCAAATGAATAAGTAAAATCTTTAAAAAAAATTAAGAAATTTATGGAGATTGCAAGTGGCAATGGTAATTGTAGTCTGTAACTAGCTCCAGTAAATCCAAAAATCCCTGTGAGATTCATATCAATAATTGTTTCAGTGTTTTGTGGGTTTATTGTTTGTATGTGTACGGGATAATTGATTTTTGGAGGGAGAACAGGGATAAAATTTTTTTTTAACAAATAACAAGGAATTAATCTGATGTTTGCAAAGCTTACATAAATTTCTTAGGATTATTTTTTTCAATTCATGAATGACTTCTTATATGTAATTCCCAGATGAACATTTTCTCACGTCTCATTTTCAGTTTTCAAATATGGTGGCAACATCTTTGGAAAAGTCAGATGGAAATGACATGATCCATTGCCTATATCCACAATCAGTGTTTTTCCTAGGTCAACAAAAAATATGGAATTTCATCACATTTTCTCATTTAGTCTGAGCTTTTGCTATTTCCAGGCATATGCTTAATGGCTTTTAAAGAGGGAGTTTATCCTCCTACCCCTCTCTGGGTTGAAGTTCTTAGCATATTACAAAGGAGAAGCAATTCCCCAACTGTTCCCTGATCTCACCCCCTCAAAGTCTGGGTTTCTGAACAAAAGGCATTTTAGTATGGAGATATAGATTTTGCACATGTTTCTTATCTCAGTAAAACTGACTTTAAAGATCAGGTTTAGGGTGATCTCTTCAAACCCACTGGATTCCCTCACCCTATGTCTGTTTTTAAAAATAATTTGATAATATGCAGAGCTGATCCAGACAATACAGAGAATTTGTCTGAATTACAGGCCAACTCTTGGAAGGAAAATTAAAAAAAATCAGTCCATTGTATGACATCCAGATATCTGGATGTTTGATATGGGAAAGACAATACATCTGGGTGGTGAGCTGTGTGCCAGCACCGCGAGTGGCAGCAGAAGTTAAGGAGAAAGAGAAGAACCAGGACCAAGAGAACCAAAGGGAAACCATGGAAGGAGGAATAGGAGAAAGGGTGTAGGCCAGACTACACACAGGAAGTTTCTGAGATATGAAGGTCTGAGATGAGAGGTGGGGCATATGTTGGGCTGAAGGTCAGAGCAAGGCCAGTGGAATCAGGCTATTATCAGGTTTTGGCCCTGCTGAAATGCAGGCTCAATACCTCTAATGTTATCAAGAATGCACCAAGGATTTTCACACCCTTTAAACAAATGAGAAGTCAAGAAACTAGTTTCATTAGCTATGTCCTGTATTACTGAAGAGTCTTAGCTCAAAGATCAGCCTTTTGCCCAGGGTCACCTCTGTGACATGATAAAGAGCATCCAAAGACATTCGGATACCACAAACAGTGATGGTCACACTCATAGAGATCTCATCTTTATTTTCAAATTACAGATCTCCTTGGAGGAGTGGCAAACTAAGTCCTAACAGTTTAATTTGCTGTTAGGATAATGGTAACAGCATTAGAATGAGTTAAGGAATATTCTCGTTTCTGTCTTCTGGAAGAGACTATAAAGGATTTGTATAATTTATTCCTAAAATATCTGGTAGAATTTATTAGTGAGATCAACTGGACATAATGTTTTCTTTTTTTTGGAAGGTTATTAATTACTGATTCCATTTATTTAACAAATATAGGCCTATTCAGGTAGTCTATTTCTCCTTGTGTGAATTTTGGTAATTTTTCTTTCAGAGAATCGGATTACTTCATCTAAGTTATTAAATTTGTGGCATAGAGTTGTTCATAGCATTTCTTTATTATATATTCCTTTTTAAAAAGCTTTACTGCAGAATAATTAACAACCACAATTGTATATTTTTAAGGTGCATATTATCCTTTTAATGTCCCGGAATCTGTAGTGATGACCCCTCTTTAATTTCTGATACTGGCAATTTGCACCTTCTTTCTTTTTATTTTCCTTTGGTTAGTCTGCCTACAGGCTTATTATTTTTATTGACTTTTTAAAAAAAAAATCAGCCTTTGGTTTTATTGATTTTTCTTTGTTGTTTTCCTGTTTTTAATTTTATTGATTTCTGCTCTAATTTTTTATTATTTCTTCTGCTGCTTGAAGATTAAACTGTTCTTTTTATCTAATTTCCTAAGGTAGAAACTTAGATGATTAATTTTAGAGCCTTCTGTCCTGAAAATGTATCTAATGTTATGAGTTCCCCCTAAGCACTGCTTTCCCTGCATCCCACAAACTTGGAGAAGTTATATTTTCATTTTCATTTGGCTAAAATATTTAAAAAAATTTCTTGAGAATTCTTTGACCTAGTTAAAGTTGTAAACTTTAAAACAGTATTCCTAATCTCCCTTTTCTGGCTTTACCCGCCCCCTTCCATTATTGCAGTGTTCTGATATACCATTTATTTCTTTATTATGCATTTTTGATGTCTCACTTTGTGTTGAAATATAGAATCCACAAGGACAGAGTTCAGGGAACATTGTTGGTTTTATTTAATGATGAAGTTGAAGTACCTGGATCTGAGCCAGGTGTACAGTGGGCCCTTAATACATACATATGATTGAAGTAAGAGGGATTTTATTAAAAAAAAATTGACTCCTAGAATGGGAAAGGGAAAGAAATAGCACCTTTGAACCAGAGTTTTTAGAGTTGGATGCTGGAATTCTTTTTTAGGGGATTTTATTTGAGAGAGAGAGTGAATGGGAGGGAGAGGGAGAGAATCTGAAGCAGATTTCTTGCAGAGCGTAGAGCCCGACATGGGGGTCAGTCCCTCAACTGCAAGATCATGACCTGAACTGAAACCAAGAGTCAGTTGCTTAACTGACTGAGCCACCCAGGTGCCCCTGGAATTTTTGTAAGAAATTTTTGTAATTAATGACTCATTGAAGATTATATCAAAACTAATGATGTACTATATGTCAGCTAATTAAATTTAAATTAAAAATTTTTTTTTGCTTTTGAAATCTAAATGGATTTTTAAATTAGCATATAATGTATTATTTGCCCCAGGGGTACAGGTCTGTGAATCATCAGTCTTACACATTTCACAGCATTCACCATAGCCCATACCCTCCCCAGTGTCCATCACCCAGCCACCCTGTCCCTCCCCCCTACCTCCCCAGCAACCCTCAGTTTGTTTCCTGAGATTAAGAGTCTTTTATGGTTTGTCTCCCTCCCAATCCCATCTTGTTTCATTTTCTAAATGGATTTTTGACCAATTAAACTCTATAAGGTACTTGAGTAAAAGTTTTGTGCCCATTTGGTCTCATCTGATCAGAACAGACCATGCTTTTAATACAATGAACCAGACTATTTTTATGTCTCTGAAGTATAACTGATTGCAAATTCTGAACAACTCTGAGTCAGAGATCTATGATTTCCTGTTAAATTGTAAAGTTATTTACTCTCTGAATCACAGAACAGAAATCATATTTTCATGTCTGTAAAGAAAAGAATTTATATAATGTGATTGATTAAGGTATTATTCATCTTTGGACTCACACACACACAAAAGTGACATGAATTTTTTTAGGTGTTGTTTTTGTTGTTTTTAGCCAAATCAGTTAGGATATGGGGTGCCTGACTGACAACCTTAATGACCAGAATTTGAAGCAGAGGCTTATGCTTCATCAAAGTTAATCTAATAGGGGCGCCTGGGTGGCTCAGTTGTTGGGCGTCTACCTTCGGCTCGGGTCATGGTCGCGGGGTCCTGGGATCGGGTCCTGCATCGGGCTCCCGGCGGGCGGGACGGGGTGGGGGTGGGGGGCACCATTTTGTTTTATTTCTGTCTCACAGAACACCACTTAACAGAAGAATATGCTTCAGTGGATATGCAGGAAATATTCATTATCACCAAAGGTGCTTATTTAAAGCACTGCACTGGTGATGCTGGTAGAGTTTTTCCTGGTTCTTTACAGGGATGCATTTAAACATTTTCATTACCTTAAAAATACCAGAAAATCTTATACTTTCATACTACTTGCTCAACTTTTCCCTTAACTTCCTTCCTGCCTTGCCCCAGGCCAAGGGGGCTGTCAGAATGTTGAAGATAAGCCTTTATCGCATGTCCATCATGGGTATGGTTATGGGAAGGATGTGAGCTAACCTATATGAGTAGAATTCCTGTGTTACTGGCCATTTCTCTCAAGTTAAACAGCTCCATTTCCAACTCTCTTGCCCTAGGATGGGCGTGGGCATGACGTAGAAGTCTGAAAACAGCACACCTCTACTCCTAAGACTACTTTGCAAACTAGCTTTTAGTTGGGAGGTATGAATGAAAAACTGGAAGTTGGGAGGAAGGGGAAACCATCCCCGCCCCCCCCCCCACCTTTTAATTCCCTGCTCCTGGTGGTGCTCAGGCGACAGCTGCATCCGCCTGGAGAGTGGGGCTTCTCAGCAACAGTGCAGGCTCCTGGATTCCTGTTCAGCTCTGGTTGTGCAATTTCATTTGCAGTGGCACTGCATCAGTACCAATGACTTCATACCAGATGATGGTTTGGAAGCAATAGTAGTGTCCTGAGCTTTAAGCAATTCCTTTCTCCTTTTTGCTCTTCCATCTCCTCAAATATCCTTAAAAAAAAAAAAAAAAACCCAAAAAAGATTTTATTTATTTATTTATTTTAGAGAGTGCACAAGCAAGGGGAGGAGAGAGGGAGAGGGACTAGCAGACTCCGTGCTGAGTGTGGAGCCCAGTGTGGGGCTTGATAATCAGGACCCCAAGGTCATGGCATGAGCTGAAATCAGGATTCAGGATGTTCAACTGACTGAGCCACCCAGGCATCCACCCTCAACCCTGCCTAAATACCTTTATAAACAGCTCCTTTGTTAAATATTTTTTCTGTTTGAAAAATCTAAAGCGAGTTTTGTCCTCTGACCAGTCTAGATATACTACATAGTATCAGTTGTGATCCTAGAAAACAAAACCTCATTGATGAATTTTGGAATCTCTTATTGCCTGGATGGTGCTTGACCATGAAGTAACCTCAAATGACAAAGAAAATGAAATACTCAGAATCTGTGACTTGTAGTGGCCTGGGATAAATTGTTTCTTAGAGGCAGGACTTTAGGAAGATGACTGTCTATTGTGACTAGCTTAGAAGTGTTGATGACAAGGATTCTAGGGTTTGCTGGCTGCTTCTGACTTCACCAGAGAGTTGTAGAAAGGAAATAAAAAGCTTAGTAGGTTAAACTCTCAGCTCCGCACTTAGAGAATCAGAGCTCTTTACTGGTAGCAGAAAAAAATCTTCTATTTCTTGTAGCATGTAAACTCAGGACTGATGTTTCTGGGAATCAGACCCAAAATTTGTCCCGTGGGCTGTACAACTGCAATGTAATTAGACTTCACTACTTCACCACGTGTCTTACAAATGTGGTGCTGGTTGGTAAGGAAGGGAACCTTGAGAACTAGAATGGGAGTGGGGACAATGGAGAGTATTCAGATGAGTCTAAGAAACTTGACTCCCTAAAACCACTTGAGCATCCTTTGTTTTCAGAAACTGTTCCTCCTCCCTTATTAGCAATCTACCTTTTGCTTTCTTGAATGGCGGGCAATTACCCCGCAGGACTCAGTTGCTTTTTCTCTTCCTGATCTATCCTTAACACTTATCTTTGCTTCTATACCCATAATTAGAAATAGATTGCAAAATGCTCCAAAGGATGAACATTGACAAAATGATAGCATTTTGCCAGCTTATGTTGGAAAAACCTAGAGTACATTGGGATAGTGGCTTTTTAGTGGCTAGCTCAAAAGAGCTGAATTTAATGGACCCTCTTGTTCAGTGGGGATGATAGGAACCCAAATGACTGAGGCAGAGGCCCTATAATAGTGCTTAACTACTAGGTATATTTGCATGGGGCGCTACAGTGACAGTTTCAGCTTGCTGAGATTCTTGGCAATTGTTAAATTTTTTTTTTTTTTTTGAGAGTGAGCAAGAGAGAGTGCACATGTGCACAGGAGTGGAGGGGGAGGGGCAAAGGGAGAGGGGGGGAGAGAATCTTCAGCAGGCTCTGAACCCAGTGTGAAGCCTGAGGGAGGCTCAATCTCACAATCCTGAGACCCGGACCTGTGCCAAAGCCAAGATTTAAGAGTTGGAGGCTTGAGCCCCCCAGGTTCTCCTCCCCTGCCTTTTTTTTTTTTTTTTTGAGAGGAGAGAGAGGGCAATTGCTAATTTTTAAAAAAGTCCTCAAATAAAAATATTTTGGGGGGCACATGGGTGGCTCAGTTGTTAAGCATCTGCCTTCAGCTCTGGTCATGATCCTGGGGTCCTGGGATCAAGCCCTGTCTCAGGCTCCCCACTCGGTGGGAAGCCTGCTTTTCCCTCTCCCACTTCCCCTGCTTGTGTTCCCTCTCTTGCTGTGTCTCCCTCTGTCAAATAAATAAAATCTAAAAAAACACACATATATATAAAATATATTTTTAAAGACTTATTTATGTATTTATTTAGAGAGAGAGTGCACACATGAGTTGGGGGAGGAGCAGAAGGTGAGAGAAAATCTCAAGGGGATTCCCCGCTGAGCGCAGAGTTGGGCCTTGGTCTCTGACCCTGAGATCATGACCTGAGCCCTAACCAAGAGCTGGATGCTTAACCGACTGAGGCACCCAGGCACCCCAAAGTATAAAATACCTTGGCAGCCTACCTTCTAGCTGGCAAAACTCTAGGACTAGGGAGGAAACACTGGTTTGAGTCTGCACGAAACAAAGCCGTGTTCTCTCAGTTTCTAGGCATGAGGCAGTTCAAAGACCCAGGCCTACCTAAATGAAGGGAAAATTGGGTAGACTTGAAGAGGTTTCCTGGGACTCTGTCATAAGTAAATAATGTAGATCTTCTTCAGATCCTTCCCCAAGGGAATCTGACTCCATATTCCAGGATGACTGTGTACTGAGGAGAGGGAAATACCCAGATTTTAGAGCCGTATAAGTTAATGGCTCTGAATTGCTAATCCCTGGTGATGTCAAAAACCAGTGAAAATAGATGGTGTTTGGGGCTGGTTAGATCTCAGAGTGGGTCCAATAGGTCTGTGAAACCATGTTATTGTGCTTTTCACAGTTCCCATGTGCATAGTTGAAATGACATTTTTTACGTAGAATGCTCACTGTGGGTTTGTGAACTGTGGATCGAGGGTTATTATTATAGATAGGACCAAGTGGAAGTCCTTCAAACTTCCCATCCTGACCAAGATATAAACTAAAAGTAGTTATCTCACCCATGAGGGGTGTCATAGAGGGTTAATATCACCATCAAAAATTTGAAAAATGTGGAAGTATTGATTCTTATCACCAACCGCATTAATATTGCCTCTTGGCAGATGGATCTTGGAGAATGTGGAATTCTATCAATGTGATCAGGTGATAAATAATTCAACTATAAATGTCAATTATAAGTTATAAATACAAGATGTAGAAAAAAATCAATATAGCCTTTGGAACATGTTATATAATTAATGACCTGGCAAAAAAGTTTTTTCCCTTTCTATGCCAATTTCATTTCCATCAGTCAAGGACAGGAATATATCTTAACTCAAGCCTTGTTAATTCTCATGTTCTCTTGATCATAATCTAGTCTGTGAGGACTTTGACTATCTCGACAGTCCATGATGATTCATTTCATAGATTATAAGAAGCTGATTGATTCTGGTGATGGGAAAGTAACAGCTACTCTCGATGACTTAGAACAGTGACTCATGAAGCATGGTCCCTGGACCCGCAGCATCAGTGCTACCTGGGAATGTGTTGAAGAAAATTTTCTAGCCTCAGCCCCATCCAAAACTGACTCTGTCAGAAGTTAGGGGTGGAGTAATCTATTTTTTAACAATCCCTGAGGGTAGTTCTGATAAACATTAAAGTTTGAGAATTAGTGCCTTTGAAGATCACATGTGTGAGGGAGAAGGTAAGCCTCACTGAAAATTCCAAGTTCTGACACCTTGGAGTCCAATTCTGTGGGGCATCTCCTCCAAATAAAAAAGACAGGTTGCTGCACTTTGAGCTGCTCACCACTGTGGAAGAGACACAACACTCTGTGTTCTCGTTTGCATTGTTGGTATAAATAATACCGTGTTTCCTTGTGCTTATTTAGTACTTACTGTGTTTTGAGTATTTACTGAGCAACCTGTAAGGCTACCAAATAGTAGGCCTCAATGCTCTGCCGTTGGGCTTTTATGACCAGCAGATTCAGTGATTGTCCAAGTGTCTTTTCACAAATTACGATGCTCTGTGGAAGTTCTGATGTGCTTTAACAGGATCTTCTACGGTAGATTCTGAGGGGCTTGGGGAAAAGCTATCCCCACTTTTACAAACTACTACTGCCTCTCTAGAAACCGTTCCTGGTCTGCTTTCTGGGCTCTGGTGAAAAGCCATGCTTGATCCCTGGGTACCCCAGCTGCCCATTAGAAACTGGGTATCACCTGCTCCACCAAGCCTTAAACAAGGGGGGCGGCAGCAGTGTTCTGTCATTAACTGGAAGCGGGGTATATGAGATCAGACTTGAGCAGATCCTGAAAGTACAATACAAGTTGTATGACCCGTGGCTCAGACTTCTTTAACTCCTACTTCTGTCATCTCTCAGTCCATGCCTCACATCTCCTGGGTGGTTTGGAGCAAAGTCATGGTCTCTTCTGCAACCAAGTGCTCTTCCTTTGAGAAGCAGCTTCTGACTTGCTTCCTCTGATCAGTTGGTAGAAGAAGAAAAACGGAGACCTGGTTTATGGATGATTCTGTGTGATATTTTTGGTAGGAGATGGGTAGGCAGGAAGAAGAAAGAAGCCATCCCCCCCCTTCTCCCCCCTCCCCCCCCTGCTTTTCGAAGCGCCTGGGGGAGGAGGTCCTCAACGGTGACGTAAGTGCTTGGGTTCTCGCTCATTGGTGGCCAAGCAGCGCCTTTCATAGACGCCAGGACAGTGCCTATGGGCTCGTCTGTGGGAGTGTGGTCTCCGGGTCCTTTGCTCACTGCTGTAGCAGTAGTTGGAGATGGCAGCCACTGGTGGTAGCAGCCCTGCCTGTTGCCACTGTCCACCCCTCTCTCGTGCCTTTACCACCCTTCGTACGTCATCGGAGCCAACTCCCCGCAGGAAAGCCCTCTGTTAGAAACCTCTGGAGTGGTCTGTTTTCCTGAGTAGACATTGACTGATGGACCTAGGAGTATTCTTTCTCTCAGTCTTAGAGCTATACCGAGCAAGACGGTGTTATCCCCATCTACAACAAGGGGACAGAGAGACTCTGAGATAGTCTTGCCCCTAAGTCTAGAACCTAGTGAGGAAATTCATGATGGAACACTAGTCTGAAGCTGGCTCTTTTATAGTTTCCTGTAGAGTTTGAAACTGCAGTGCAGCATGTTCTTTGGGGTCTCTGATGCCTGGGGAGCAGGTGCTGCCGGTGGGGGTGCGGTAGTTTTCTGTCACAGCTTATTAGGTAGCTAGAAACAATGTATTCCAGAAGCATTTGTTACCACCCCTTTTAAAAATACCTTAAAAGATAGCCTTACTGAGAAACAACCAGGTTTTATTATTTCATAATGTCCTTGAGGAGACGTGAAGAATTATGCCCTTGAGCTTGCCCTATGGTCTAGCATTAGCTCTAGACTCCTAGATTTAGGTTTAGTGTAAAGAGCAGCCTTTTTCTCACTCACACTTTTCTTTATAGGTATTGTTTGAAGACTCCCAGGAATGGGGAGAATTTGAGCTGATATTCAATTCTAAAGATAATTAATTTGGGAATAGACAGAAGAAAAAATATAAGGAATAGTAGGTCAGACAATAAACTAGGTTCTCAGTTTTTCCTTTTCTTCCATTCCCATAAATAGTACCAAGTAAGATATGGTTGCTGTGATTACACAGCTGGTACTACATCCATGTTGACTAACTTACTGATTTATGGGTTAGGAGTTGAGCCCTGGAAAATTTCCAGTATTGTGTTGAGTCTTTTTTTTTTTTTTAAATTATTTTAGACCTACAAATGATTTGGGCTCCACACAAATCATACTGTTCTACCTACTTTAGGGGCTGCCTGGTACTGATTATAACATGATATTCATGTTACTCCCTTTTTGAGAGATCTCATGGTCTACTCTCGTGTAAAAATACATTCATATGGCAAGTCCCGGAATTGGTGGGCGATATAGATTCCTATCATTTTTCTATTAAGATCATGAGGAGCATCTTTCCTTGAATTGACAAAGAATTTGTGATAGAACCCAACATGGATTCAGATTCTCTAAACCCATGCTCTGAAGTATCTGTAAAGAAGGATAATATAAACAGGATACATATCTGTTGACTATAATTCTTCTAGAGTGTTAACAACATGTCTGCATAGTGGTATCAAGGATGAATTTATTCCCTAGAAATTTCCAGTAAATATTGGTTATTTATAAAATGATTTTAAAAATGAATAACAATTTAAAGACACAAAACTTTCACAGCCGAAGTATTCTCAAACTAACAAAGCTGAGGACATTTCTTGTCTGTAGTAGGTCCTGGTCATCCCCTAGGAGACAGTGGTATTCCAGGAACTGAATAAAACTTATTGACATGAAATAAAACATGGTGTTCTTTTCCAAAATTATAGAGAAAATTGAATTAATACAGAGTATTATTTATTCGGTCTTTGATTTTTCTTAGATTTCTGAGACTTGCTACCAAGGTCTACCTCTGCAAGCAGCAAACAAAAGGAATGACTAGCAGAAAAAATATTCAAGTAAAAACTTGAAAATATAATTTCTCCAAATATTATGTTGTGTTAGTCTGCTCAGGCTGTTGTAGTGAAATGCCACAAACTGGGTGGCTTAAACAATACAGATTCATCTTCTCACAATTCTGAGAGCTGGAAAATCCAAGAGCATATGTCTGGCGAGGTTCCTTTTCTGCTGGGAGCTGTCTTCCTGGCTTGTAGATGGCTGCGTTGTCCTCACACGGCCTTTCCTTTGACCTCTTTGGTGCCTCTTCATAGGAGGAATCTAATCTTATCAGATCAGCACTCTACCCTTACAAACTTATTTAACTTTACTTACTTCCTTGGAGGCTCTATCTTCAAATAGAGCCACCCTGGAAATCAGCCCTACTGATTTTGGATTTGCCAATCTCTATAATCATGTGAGCTAATTCCCTGTAATAAATATATTATATTTAATATATACATTCATAGTGATATATAATATAATATATTTTTAAAAAACTAAATATGCCACACTGGGAGTTGGAGCTTCAACATATGAATCGGGGCTGGCGGGGGCGGGGGGATGGGGCACATTCAGCCCCTTACATATATCTACTGTCAGTCTTACTGAGAGATTCAGATATACAGAGAGAGTATATTTTCTGAGAGGAAAATTTTTCCCTACTTTATTATTTTATTTTTTTAAAAGATTTTATTTATTCATTTGGCAGAGAGAGAGAAAAAGCGAGAGAGCACAAGCAGGGAGAGTGGGAGAAGGAGAATCAGACTTCCCACTGAGCTGGGAGCCTGACGAGGCTCTTGATCTCAGGACCTGGAGATCATGACCTGAGCTGAAGGAAGGCTCTTAACCAACTGAACCACCCAGGCATCCCTTCTTCCTACTTAAAAAAAAAAAATTATTTATTTGATAGAGAGAGACAGCAAGTAGGCAGAGAGGCAGGCAGAGAGAGAGGGGAGTAACAGGCTCCCTGCTGAGCAGAGAGCCCGATTCAGGTCTCGATCGCAGGACCCTGAGATCATGACCTGAGCCGAAGGCAGAGGCTTAACCCACTAAGCCACCCAGGTGCCCCCTTCTTCCTATTTTAAATGACATCCTTGTCTACATTCCCATTGCATGATGTTCTAAGACAAATGCCATCATTTTCATGGTTTGAGTCTCCTCAACATATTTAAAAGACATCGGCAGAGTAAGTTTCAAATTTTTTTTTTTTTGGTGGTTATGACCAATTATGTTGTTGTCTCTTTTAAGATGCTTAGAACACTAGTAAAATATATTTTTTCTAATATTCATTTCACATGTTCCTTAGAAATTTATATAAAGTCTCTATATTTACCATTTTTCCTGTGAAAGCAGCAAAGTATTGACTTTGGAGTCTAATTTGTTTACTCCAAATAAATTTTATTAAATGTATTTACTCCAAAGCAATTTATCCAAGGTAAAAATTGGATTAATTCCTTAACAGTTCTATCCCTGAGACTTGACACCATAACAGTTCTAGGGGAGAATAAAGCCAGTAACCTCTTTGACATTGGCCATAGCAACTTCTTTCTAGATATGTCTCCTGAAGCAAGGGAAATAAAAGCAAAAACATACTATTGGAAATATATATATATATATATATATATATATATATATATAATACATATATAATATAAATATATGAAATATGTATAAAATAAAAATATATGATATATATTATTATATTAGTCATCGTTAGTTTTTGGATGTAGTGTTCCATGATTCATTATTTGCATATAACACCCAGTGCTCCATGCAATATGTGCTCTCCTTAATACCCATCACTAGGCTAACCTGTCCCCCTACCCCCATCTCCACAAAACCCCTCAGTTTGTTTCCCATAGTCCATAGTCACTCATGGTTTGTCTCCCCCTCTGATTTCCCCCTCTTCATTTTCCCCTTCCTTCTCCTAATGTCCTCCATGCTATTCCTTATGTTCCACAAATAAGTGAAACCATATGATAATTGACTTTGTTTGCTTGACTTATTTCACTCAGCATAATCTCCTCCAGGTCCATCCACGTTGATGGAAAAGTGGGGTATTCATCCTTTCTGGTGGCTGAGTAATATTCCATTGTATATAGGGACCACATCTTCTTTATCCATTTGTCTGTTGAAGGGCATCTTGGCTCTTTCCATAAAAATAAAAGACTTCTTCACAGTGAAGGAAACAACAAAATTAGAAGGCATCCTACGGAGTAGGAGAAGATATTTGCAAATGACATATTGGATAAAGGATTAGTATCCAAAATCTATAAAGAACTTATCAAATTCAACATCCAAAAAACAATCCAGTTAAGAAATGGACAGAAGACATGAATAAACATTTTTCCAAAGAAGATAGCAGATGGGACAATAGACACATGAAAAGATGTTTAACATCTCTCATCATTAGGGAAACACAAATTAAAACCACAGTGAGATATCACCTCGCACCTCTCAGAATGACTGAAGTCAACCACACAGGAAACAATAGGTGTTGGCAAGGATGTGGAGAAAGGGGAACCCTCCTGCCCTGTTGGTGGGAATGCAAAGTGGTACAACCACTCTGGAAAATACGGAGGTTCCTTGGAAAGTTAAAAATAGAATTACCCTTCAATCCAGTAATTGCACTACTAGGTATTTATCCAAAGAATACAAAGCACTAACTCAAAGGGATATATGTATACTGATATTTACAGAAGCATTATCTATAATAGCCAGATTGTGGAAGCAGCCTAAGTGTCCATCAATTGATGAATGGATAAAGAAGATGTGCTCTCTATATACAATGGAATATTACTCAGCCATAAAAAAGAATGAAATCTTGCCATTATAGAAACAACATGGATGGAGCTAGGGAGTATTATGCTAAGTAAAATAAACCAGAGAAAGATAAATACCATATGATTTCACTCAAATGTGGATTTAAGAAACAAAACAAATGAGCAAAGGGAAGAAAAAAGGGAGAGGCAAACCAAGAAACAGACTCTTGACTGTATAAAGCAAACTGATAGTTACCAGAGGGGAAGTGGGTGGGGGGATGGGTAAAATTAGGGGATGGGGATTAACAAGGGCATTTGGTATACTGAGCACCAGGTATTGTATGGACTTACTGAATCACTATATTGTACACCTGAAACTAATATTACACTGTATGTTAACTCACTGGAATTTAAATAAAAATTAAAAAATAATTAAATAAAATTCAGTGTCCACCAGGCTGCCTTTACCCTCCACTCTTCAAGGACTTCTTTTTAAGTGAAGTCACCACATTCATTACAGATCTGGTTGTTGTTAGATCACCCTTAATATCCAAGACAAGTCAGGACTTTGTCACGAAATGATCTGAATTCTGCTGCCAGGGTAGGGCTGCTTTTTGGATGATGGATAAATCAGGTGGTCCAGACTGTAACAATGGCAAGTGTTTTCAGTTTTGACGTTTTAACCTCAAACAAGTTGAGTCTTGTCTCTGGTAGTAAAACTGAAAAATCATAGACTACTCAAATCAGTGGTGCTCAAACTGCTTCTGTTAAGGACTTTAAATTTTAGCTGTGCTTTTCTAATGAGGTGTAATGAGCACTAATAGCATGCTTTTATGGTCCCATTCCCTCTCCCCCTGAGAGAAAAGTCGATGTATTCCACATTTTAATAATGAGCATTGTGTATGTAGGAGCTGCAGCTACATTTAGGGAATCAGTGGTTTAACCTAGATCACTCCTTTTTAGCTTTTGGGTCTTGTTTCTGGGAAAGGACTTGGAGGCAAGCTAACTTCTGAAGCTGTTTTGAAAATGACCTCGTTTCTGTCTCCTCATTCAGGTCTCTCCAGGGAATAGTTTGTTCTAGGACATCATGCTCAAGGTCATGGTGGGCACTCGAGGAAAAAAAAAGTCTTCAAATAAGAATTCTCAATTTCCCAGAAATAAAATGACTAAAGGGGAATAAATAAAGCAAAATCTTACAAGGAAGAATATTCCTTTTAACATTGTGAGTTAGTAATGCTAAAAAATCTCTCCTTAACCCACCTTCATTCCTATCCTACTTTCCTAATGCTGAATCATTTAGAGAAAAAAAATCAGATCTGATGGTTGTTAGATCAGTGAACTCAACTCCAGATGGGGGCTTCCATGAACTCAGCTTCACCTTGAACTGGCTTCTGTGTATTCCTGTTACAGAGTTGATTTGTGTCTAGACTCTCTCTTTAGTCCAATAAATCTCTTTTGAATGCATATTGATAACCACTGAGCACAGCTTTAGGTGTGAGGAATAAAGATATAAAGATGAATATGACTTAGTGTCTTCCTTGAAGGACCCATGTCAGAGGAAGGCAATGGTTATATAAAGAAGTAGTCCCACGGCAGGGAGGTTCATGTAACAACAGGGGTAGACATGGAAGAAGGATAGTAAAATGGAGGTGCTGGTTTGAGAATCAGAAAAGGGTTGAATGGTAATCAGGGAAGGCTTACTGTAGAGGTAGGAAACCCTGAACAGGGTTTTTAAGGTTGAAAAGGAGTTTTCCTGGCAGAAATAGTGAATGTGTTATACCAAGGGGGAATAAAAGGGAACAGAATGGATTTTAGGGAAAGGGAAGAATAGAAGTCCAAATGTTTGAAAAAGCATAAGGTAGTGTCTCACCTAAAAGTGGGCCAATTTGTTTCTTCGAACTATAAAATGGACATGAGCTTATACTCAGGAACTTCATGACAAGAGAAAAACTCATACGGATTGCAGAATGTTAGTAGGTGAGAGGACCATATAGAGCTTCTAGACAGGCTGTGTTCAGAGGTCTGAGAGCACCGGGTTCCTAGAAGGGCCACCATGGAACACTGGTGATGCTGAAGGAAGATCTGGGGACAAATAGGCCAAAAGAGCCAGGCTCTACTTTCCTGCCCCATTACTTCAACTAAAGAAGAGGATCAGTAGCCCTTGGGTTGGGCTTCTGGTTTTATGAGTGATGAAATTGGGGCCCGGAGAGGTTAAGTGATTCATTCAAGATTATTTAGGTAATTTATCACAGAGGTAAAGCAGAAACCCAGGTTCTTGACTCCTAGTTCAATTCTTTCTTAAATCATACTATATATGTAATATATATATTATTACATATAATAATATATACATATATATGTGCCTCCTCCCTATTGAATATATATATATATGCCTCCTCCCTATTGAAGTCATTTTGATGAGTTAAAACTTACAAAACAACAGGAGTTTAAAAATGAAAAAAGAAAATCCAACACATTCCTCTGGTAGCCTTGGCGGGGAGGGCTGCTCCTCTTCCACCCGGTAGATTAGAGAAATGCCCATAATTCAGTGCTAGTGCGTGGATGTTGGGAACCACCAAAGATATACCATGTATTGTGGCAATGTTACCACACAGTATCATTCTACTAGTGACAACTGTTGGTTCCTTTTCTTTCTGTACGTTCTTTCTATACTTTGAATTTGGCTGCCTTTCAGGAACCAGAAACTTTTTTTTTTTCAATCCCTTCAACAGTCTTGGTTATCCAACCCATTATTGGTAGAAGAGGAGCAATAAGGAGGCTTTGGTAAGAATTCACGAAGGTGTTTGTGTTAATATTCTAGAAGGATATTTCCTTTTGAGACATATTAGTCTAATGTTTATATCTACTCAGATAAAAAAATATCATTTAGGAGAAGTTATACCTAATATTCCTAGGCTATACGAAGCAATTCAGTGGCAGCTTTTGGATATTTGGTTCTCATTAATGAAGTCATCTATTTATTTCATATGAGTACCTACCATGAGACGATCTTTGTTCAAGGAAAAAAAAAATACAAGAGGTCCTTGCTTTCCTAGAAGTTAAATTCTATTAAATGAAATGGGAAAAAAGGGCCTTTATTTGATTAGTTATTCATATGTCTTTGGTGGTTTGGGGTCTAGATGGATGCAGCTATTGGATATTGATGGTCTATGAAAAGGAGTAATAAATGCCTATGTCGTTAGGACCCACACTGATAAAGTAAATCGGTTTAGATATACCTGGGGTATCATCTCAAATTAATGATCAGATCGTGGTTAAACTTGAGGTAACAATGAAGGTACATTTTTTCTTGGTTTTAAGGTAAGTGATAAAAGAATGCACTTAGGCCAAGACATTACTGTTATGTGGTGAGTTGTGTCCCTGCAAAATTCATGAGTTAAAATCCTGACCCCCAGTACCTCAGAATGTGACGGTATTTGCAGATAGGATCTTTGAAGGGGTCCTTAAAATGAGGTCATTAGGGTGAATCCCAGTCCAATAGGACTGGTCTCATTGTAAGAGGAGATTAGAACACAGACAGGTATAGAGGGAAGACCATGTGAAGGCGCAGGGAAAACATGGCCTCTTTATAAGCCAAGGAGAGAGATGCCAGAAGAAACCAACCCTGCCAACACCTTGATCTGAGACTTCTAGCCTCCGAATTTGTGAGAAAATAAGTTTCTGTTGTTTAAAGCCATCCAGTCTGTGGTACTTTGTTATGGCAGCCTAATACAATTACTTCTATCAACAAGGGATAATGATGTTTTCAATCAGTCAGAATACACTAGGCTATGCTATGGTAATAACCCCCAACTCTCAGTGTCTTGACATTAATTTTTAGTTCATGTTATAACCTATTTCAGGTGAGTAGGGGGCTCTGGCCTTCGCTCTTCTTACTCAGAGGAGCTGAAGGAGCCTCTACATGGGAAAGGTCACTGGTCATTGTGATAATGTCAAGGAAAGGGCAAATTGTTGGTAAGTTTTTTTTTTTTAAGATTTTATTTTATTTATTTGACAGAGAGCACAAGAAGGCAGAGAGGCAGGCAGAAAGAGAGAGGAGGAAGCAGGCCCCCCGCTGAGCAGAGAGCCCAGTGTGGGGCTTGATCCCAGGACCCTGGGATCATGACCCGAACCGAAGGCAGAGGCTTTAACCCACTGAGCCACCCAGGTGCCCCTGTTGGTAGGTTTTAAAGGCTTCCATTGGGAAGAAGGTCCTGTCACCTCTACTCAATTTACTTCAAAGGAGGTGGGGAAGGGAGTGTAAGTCCTACTATGAGCCGGATGGAAGACCACCTAAAACATCCGTGAACGACACCAATGACTACTATGATCCTTAACATATTCTCTGTTTCCCTGAAGACTTCCAGTGCCCAGAAAACACAAACACAAAAACAAAACACTTGAAGTTCAGGGAAAAACTACCCACACAGTTGAGATAGGAACTGCCATAACGACGCTGACAACAAGCCAGATCAAGTATCTAGTTCGTAGATCTCAGCGATAATCCTTGTTTCCAGTCCCAGTTTACCGTATCACTAGCACAGTGAGAAAGTGTAGGAAGAAAAGCAAAATGTTGAAAAGAGGAGAGAATAAAAAGAGTCTAATATTTATTGGGAGACCAGCACTTTTGAATATCTTACCTGCGCCAGTCACATCAAAAATTAGTTTTCGTTTAATACATAGGATCACCCAATAATCATCTTACTGTGAAAAAAATCCAAAACAAAAAACATGTCAGCTTGCCCCAGGGATGATAGTCTAACTCCATACAGACACAAAGCCCTTGCTCCACTGTGCGTACTATGGGTTTTTTACTCTTCAGTTGTGACCCATTAGTCAGTTATAAAATTGTTGCTGTTGTTATTGTTGTTACTTCGACTATAGTAAACACACAGTGTGACAGCCAAATGATTTGTAACACAGTCACAATATGGTGATTTCAACAATTCTACAGTTACTTAATGCTCGTGTACTCTCAATCCCCTTCACCTGTTTCACCCATCCCTCCACCCACCTCCCTTCTGGTAACCATCTTTTTGTTCTCTATAGTTAAGAGTCTTTTTTGGGTTGTCTCTTTTTTTTTCTTTGTTCCTTTGTTTTGTTTCTTAAATTCCATACAGGAGTGAGATAATATGGTAGTCGTCTTTCTCTTACTTTTATGACTTAGTGTTATACTCTCCAGATCTATTCATATTGTTGCATATGTCAAGATTTCATTCTTTTTTTATGGCTAATATTCCATATTCCATATATATATGTACACACACACACACACACACACACACACACACACACACCCAGTATCTTCTTTATCCATACATCTACCCATGGACACTTGGGCTGCTTCCATGATTTGGCTGTTGTAAATAATGTTGCAGTAAACATAAGGGTGCATATCTTTTTGAGTTAGTGTTTGTACGTTCTTTGTGTAAATGTCCAGTAGTGGAAGTACTGGGTCATCTGGCAATTCTATTTTTAATTTTTGGGAGGAAACTCCATAGTGTTTTCCATTGTGGCTACACTAGTTTGCATTCCCACCAACAGTGCAAGAGGGTTCCTTTTTCTCCACATCCTCACCAACACTTTTTGATTCTTGTGTTTTTGATTTAAGCCATTCTGACAGGTGTGAGGTGATATCGCATTGTGGTTTTGAGTTGCATTTCTCTGTTGATGAGTGATGTTGAGCATCTTTTCATGTGTTTGTGTTGGCCATCTGCATGTCTTGGAGAAATGTCTTTGGAGAAATGTCTGTTTATATCTTTTCCCATTTTTTAATTGGATAATTTGTTTTTTTCATGTTGAGTTCTATAAGTTCTTTCTCTATTTTGGATACTAACACTTTATGGAATATGTCATTTGCAAATATTCTCTCCCATTCTGCAGGTTGCCTTTTAGTTTTGTTGATTGATTCCATTCCTGTGGAGGAGCTTTTTTTTTTTTTAAAGATTTTATTTATTTTTATTTGACAGAGATCACAAGCAGGCAGAGAAGCAGGCAGAGAGAGGAGGAAGCAGGCTCCCCACTGAGCAGAGAGCCGGATGTGGGGCTCCGATCCCCGGACCCCGGGATCATGACCCCAGCGGAAGGCAGAGGCTTTAACCCACTGAGCCACCCAGGCGCCCCTGTGCAGGAGCTTTTTATTTCGATGTAGTCCCAATAGTTTATTTTTGCTTTTGTTTTCCTTACCTCAGGGAGACATACCTAGCAAAACGTTATAGCCAGTGTCAGAGAAATGACTGCTTGTGCTCTTTTCTAGGATTTTTGTGGTTTCAGATCTCACATTTAGGTTCTTAATCCATTTTTAATCTGTGTGTGTGTGTGTGTGTGTGTAAGAAAGTAGTCCAGTTTCATTCTTTTGCATATAACGGTGCAGTCTTCTCATATAATATAATTGTAGGTTTATTTTTGGACTTTCTATTCTGTTCCATTGATTTATGTGTCTGTTTTTGTGCCAGTACCATACTGTTTTGAATGCTGCAGCTTAGTAGTGTATCTTAGAATCTGGGATTGTGATGCCTCCAGTTTTGTTCTTGTCTTTCAAGATTGCTTTGGCTATTCAGGGTCTTTTGTGGTTCCATACAAATATTAGGATTATTTGTTCTGGTTCTGTGAAAAATGCTGTTGGTATTTTGACAGGACTTGTATTAAATCTATGGATTGCTTTGGGTAGCATGGACATTTTAACAATATTTGTTCTTCTAATCCACGACAAGCGTGGAGTAGCTTTCTGTTTGTGTCATCTTCAATTTCTTTCGTCAGTGTTTTATCATTTTCAGAGCACAGGTTTTTCACCTCCTTGGTTATGTTTATTCCTAGGTATTTTATTATTTTTGATGCAATTTCAGATGACTTCTTAAAAAATTTCTCTTTCTGCTACTTCATGATTGGTGTATACAAATGCAGTGAATTTCTGTATTGATTTTGCATCCTGTGATCTTACTGAATTCATTTATCAATTCTAGTTGATTTTCTCATGGAGTCTTTAGGGTTTTCTGTATATGGTATCATGTGATCTATAATCGGTGAAAGTTTTACTTCTTCCTTACCAATTTGGATGCTGTTTGTTTCTTTATGTTGTCTAATTGCTGTGACCAGGACTTCTAGGACAGTGTTGAATGAAATTGGTGAGAGTGGACATCCTTGTCTCGTTTCTGACCTTAGGGAAAAAGCTCTGTTTTTCACCATTGAGTATGATGTTGTCTGTGGGTTTTTAAGAAATGGCCTTTATGATGTTGAGGTATATTCCCCTAAACTTACTTTGTTGAGGGTTTGATCATGAATGGATGTGTTATGCTTTGTGAAATGCTTTTTTCTTCAGTAATTGAAATGATCATATAGTTTTTATCCTTTCTCTTGTTGGTGTGATGTATCAGGTTGATTGATTTGCAAATACTGAACCAGTCTTGTATCCTAGGAATAAGTTCCATGTTAATTGTGGTAAATGATTTTTTAAATTTATTGTTGGATTTGGTTTGCTAATATTTTGTTGAGGATTTTTGTATCTGTGTTTATCAGAGATATTGGCCTGGAGGTCTCTTTTCTTATAGTGTATTTTTCTGTTCTTGGTATCAGGGTAATGCTGGCCTCATGGGATGAGTCTGGAAGGTTTTTTTTCCCTCTTATTTTTTTGGAATAGTTTAAAAAGAATAACGGGGCACCTGGGTGGCTCAGTGGGTTAAAGCCTCTGCCTTCGGCTCAGGCCATGATCTCATGGTCCTGGGATTGAGCCCCACATCCGGCTCTCTGCTCGTTGGGGAGCCTGCCTCCCTCCCTCTCTCTGCCTGCCTCTCTGCCTACTTGTGATCTCTGTCTCTCAAATAAATAAATAAAATCTAAAAAAAACCAGAATAAGTATTAACTCTTCTTTAAAAGTTTGGTAGAATTAATGTATGAAGCCATGTAGTTCTGGGCTTTTGTTTGTTGGGACTTGAAACTTTTTTTAGGTTCTTTTTTTTATTTAAGTGATCTCCACACCCCACCTGGGGCTTGAACTCATGACCCTGAGATCAAGAGTCACATGCTTTTCTGACTGAGTCAGTCAAGTGCCCCATTGTTGGGAGTTTTTTAACTAGTGATTCGATATCATTGCTGGTAATCGGTCTGTTCAAAATTTGTACTTCTTGGGGCGCCTGGGTGGCTCAGTGGGTTAAAGCCTCTGCCTTCGGCTCGGGTCATGATCCCAGCATCCTGGGATCGAGCCCCACATCGGACTCTCTGCCTGGCGGGGAGCCTGCTTCCTCCTCTCTCTCTGCCTGCCTCTCTGCCTACTTGTCAGTCTGTCAAAAAAAAAATTTGTACTTCTTCCTGCTTCTGTTTTGATAGGTTATATATTTCTAGGAATTTATCCGTTTCTTCTAGGTTGTCCAATATGTTGGCATATAATTTTTCATAACCTTTTATAATTCTTTGTATTTTTGTGATGTCAGTTATTTTTCCTCTTTCATTTGTGATTTTATTTCAGTGCTTTCTCTCTTTTTCTCTCTCTCCCTCTTTTTTTTTTTTTTTGTTGTTGTTGTAGTTGACTCTGGCTAAATGTTTACCAATTTAGTTGATCTTTTCCAAGTACCAGCTCCTATTTTGTGGATGTGCTATTGGTTTTTTTTTTAGTCTCTATTTCATTCATTTCTGCTCTAGTTTTATTATTTCCTTCCTTCTACTGGTTTGGGGTTTGTTTGTTCTTTTTCAAGCTCCTTAGGTGTCAGGTTAGGTTGTTTATTTGAGACTTTTCTTACTTCTTGAAGTAGGCCTATATTGCTTTGGCCTTCCATCTGAGATTTTTAAACTTCCGGGTGTTAAGCCCCACTGATTGTAAGAACTTGTGAAATTCAACCTCTTAGGTTTTCAAAGGCAAATATGGGGATTCAACTTTCCTGGACAGTTTCCCCACGTCTAGGATGTCTGGTGAAAGGGTCTGTTTTTTGCCCCTCTCTATGCCTCCAGTTTCCCTTCAACTCATGGACAATCTCATGGGTCCATTTAGCTCCTAACTCCATCTCTGCCCTTCCTACCTTCTTTGATGGGGACTCTTCTCTACATTTAGCTGTGAAAAATCTGTTCTGCCAGGCTTTGGGTCATGTTCTGGATTATTTATGGTGATGTGGCTGTTAAACTGGTTGTATCCATGAGATGATTTGACCTTAGGGTCCTCCTGCTCTGCCATCTTTCCTGGAAAGTCTGTTTTTTAAGTTAATAAATAAAATAGAAAGTTTCAGTGATTCACAAATGTTATTCCTTGAAAGTTGTACTTCATTGATACACATGAAGCTCTCACTGTGTGCATTTGAAATATACTGCTTTCTTCCAAGATGAAGAAAGTATTCCTACATCCAACAACCACGATGGCCTCATTTTCTATTCCCTCTCCCCCCAAACAAAAGCACCGTGCTTCTTCAAAACACCCTGGCTGAGCCCATGACCAAGAATATGATCATTACAAGAGGTCATGCAATTTCTGATTGAACAAGAAACCCATAGGGATCTCTTTTACTTCTTACAGACTGGAGTTCTGAGAAGTACTTTTGGTCAGAAAACATAAGGTCAGTGTGGAAACATCAGTTTTTGTTACTCTGAGTTCTCTAACTATAAATTTGACTTGTTGGGGTTGTTTTTCATTGAGTCTGGAGTACATATCTACACGTGAAATCTTTGCCTGCATAGAAAAGATATGTAGTGTATTCTTGATAAGAATTTATTTACTTAGTTATTTGAGAGAGAGAGTACGCAGGAGCAGGGGGAGGGACAGAGGGAGAAGTAGGCTTGTTGTAGAGCAGGGAGCCTGGTGCAGGCTGGATCCCAGGACTCCGGGATCATGACATGAGGCAAAGGCAGACACTTAACCAACTGAGCCACCCAGGCGCCCCTTGTTAAGTATTTATTGAATGACATGTAGTATTGGACTATAAAAAGGCTCATCTGGGGTGCCTAGGTGGCTCAGTGGGTTAAAGCCTTTGCCTTCGGCTCAGGTCATGATCCCAGGGTCCTGGGATCGAGCCCCGCATCGGGCTCTCTGCTCAGCAGGGAGCCTGCTTCCCTTCCTCTCTCTGCCTATCTCTCTGTCTACTTGTAATCTCTGTCTGTCAAATAAATAAATAAACTCTTTAAAAAAAAGGCTCATCTGTTTACCAAAAATCTAGATAACCTACGTATAGATAATCAGAGATGTCACTCTGTGCTGGCTTCTCAATAAATCTGTGTTTTCCTTTTTTTTTTTCCCTTGGAAACACAGCTAGAATGTATTTCCCAGATCCCTTGCAGTTATATGTGGCTATATGACTGAGTTCTAGTCAATGTAAAGTGTGTAGAAGCAATATGTTCAACTCCCAGGCCTGGCCTATAAGAAACTTCCATGCATGTTCACGTATAATCTTTCCTCTTTCTAGCTAGCTGAAATGGAAATGATCCCAGCATGGCCTTGAAAGCCATGTGTTGATAATAGCAGAGCTTTATCAGTCTGGTTCAATGAATAACTGTGTGAAGGAGGGCAACCCTACCAAGGTATTTCCCAGTCAAGTACTTTTATGTAAGCATAAATTAAAAACAAAACAAAACATAACTTACATGCTGTTTGAATCATTATATATTTTGGGTCTATTCATTATAGCGAATAGGCTATCCTAATTAATACAGATTGAAAATGGATATTTCAGACAAGAAAACTAATTTAGGGGGCGCCTGTGTGGCTCAGTGGGTTAAAGCCTCTGCCTTGCCCTCAGGTCATGATCTCAGGGTCCTGGGATGGAGCCCGCATTGGGTTCTGCTCAGCAGGGAGCCTGCTTCCTCCCCACCCCTTTATCTTCCTGCCTCTCTGTGTACTTGTGATCTCTGTCAAATAAATAAATAAATAAATAAATAAATAAATAAATAAATAAAATCTTAAAAAAAAAAAAAAAAAAACTAATTTAGGTAAGATCCCTGAGTAAGTCAATGAGAAAAGAATCATTGCAACCAGGAAAAATAGTTCATCTGTACTGATTCCTTACTGATGTTTTCCCTCCAGGTTTTTATCAGACTCTTTTGGGATTTCTGTTACATTTTAGGTAAATAGTGAGGAAATGATGGTTAAATGTTCTATATACGTAAAATACAGAATGTATTTTGGTTGCGAATAGCATCATGTGTTCTCAAAGAACTCAGTTCAGTATGCCCGAGCTTGTAATCAGCTGGATGTGTTCTCCTATGAACAAGAAGACTGTGATTATTAATTCTCAAGATTATTATTTTAAGGTCATGGAAAAAAACTGGGATAGTCCAGTTCTCAGCTTGCTTCCTTGACCCATGAGGTGTTTTCTTAGGCCAGCACACTTTCCTGGTAACTTTGACAGTATTTACTTTTAAAAATTAGGTCATTTGAAAACTATTTTGCATAATAGAGTCAACTTCAAGGATCATTAATGATAAAGAAATGAAAATTTATGGCAATAAGATCTACTTTCAGCAGTAAGGACCCCAAACTGATCATATGTAATCTGTTATGAAATAGGCAAAGAATTTTCCAGATTTATTAAAACTCTTAATGATCATTAAATTTATTTATTCTTCCTTTTTTTTTTTTAAAGATTTTATTTATTTATTTGACAGAGATCACAGTAGACAGAGAGGCAGGCAGAGAGAGAGAGGGAAGCAGGCTCCCTGCTGAGCAGAGAGCCCGATGTGGGGCTCGATCCCAGATCCCAGGACCCTGAGGTCATGACCTGAGCCGAAGGCAGTGGCTTAACCCACTGAGCCACCCAGGCACCCTTATTTATTCTTCCTAATGAGAATATTTTATGCCTTGCCTTTGAATAGTGGGTTATTATGATATTATTTGTGCTTCACAGGCTGCCTGTAATACAGGAGGAGAAGTTATTAGGTCAGTTTTATAGATGAGAAAACTAAGTCTTAAAGACTTCCAGCGATTTTTCTGAGGCCCTATGGCTGGTGAGACACAGGGCTGAGTCGCAAACATTCATCGTTTTCTGTTTATACCATTTGCTTACCTAGGCTTCTCCGCATTTTATACCTTTTCAAACAAACTATCTGCCAAACAAAATGTTGAATTAAGGAAGTTACAGGTCTGTTATGTTTGCGATCTTGAGATTGAAAGAATCTGAAGAGCCAATACAGTATATTAAGAAAAAAAAGAAAAAAAGTATATTAAGAGGTAGAACTCATAATTATGGCTTTATTGTTCACCAAAATCGATGTACAGAGTGTGTTATTCAGAAGCTCAGAAAGGAAAATGAGCGCAAAAGCATCTAACATAATGCCTGGCATCTATGAGGTGCTCAAGAAAGACTAGTCGGAACCATGTCCTCATAAGGTATTGTGGGTCAAACCATTTAGTCAAAACGCTCATTGCCTCGAGTAGCTCATTTGTGGAAGATAAACTAAGGAGCTTTTGCACTGTGAGAAGCAAAGAGGAAAATGTGTTTCTCAGAAAGCGGAGTAATGTCAGGAGACCCTATCATTAATTCAGAATTGCTTGGCACACATTCTTCTAACCATATGATTCCATTGGAATTTGAAGTATAATGTTTTAAATTACATTTTTAAAAGATTTTATTTAGTTGAGAGAGACAGAGTGAGAGAGAGCATGAGTGGGGAGGGGGATGAAGGGAGGGGCAGAGGGAGAGAGAGAGAAGCAGAATTCCTGCAGAGGAGGGAGCCCAACTTGGGGCTCGATCCCAGGATTCTGGGATCATGACTTGAGCCGAAAGCAGACTGAGCTACCCAGGCACCCCTGAAGTACAACGTTTTTAAAGAAGCAGGAATATCGGTGCGTTTTTGAATCCTCTATAATAATTTTCTTCTTGAAATTAATTTCTATTTTACCTGAGTTTTAACATTTTTATTTGTATCATTCCCTTCACAGCTACTGAACAGTGATCACTGCCATTACTGTGGCATTAGAGCAGAGTAGAAACCCAGGTGTGAGAAGATGAGGCTTCGGGTCCTGGCCCCTCGGATAATTGTGTTACCTGAGGCAATTCATTTTACTTCCCGGGGGTGGGGCGGGGGGGTTTAGGTGTTCACACCTGAAAAGTGAGGAGCTTAGATAAGTTGACTTGTGGGAAGAATCATTCAGATTCTGTCCAAGGCTAACATTTCCAGACCAACTACAACATTTCCTCATCTTGTGTCTGCACTATTGTGTAAATATTTTGAAGGGCTTGAGAGATAGCTTCCTTTTATCATGGCGTGAGATAGTATAATCAACAAAGACAATAGATCTTTTCTCTTTATTGACTTAGAAATCAAAAGTGCAGAGGAGGGCTCTCTGTTTTTTTTTCCAGTCTCCTCCTCTTCTGTTTTCTGATACATGATTTTTCATTTTAACTTTGATAGTAAAAATTCTTAGCCTTTTCTGCTTTGTTCCTTTAATTTTATTCTCCTTACTTTGACCTTCATAAATTCCCCAACCCACCGAGGGAAGCACAGCAAGGAGCAAGGAAGCCTCATGAGGGTCTATCCACAAATGGGAAACTTGGGGAAATTCCAAGTACTAAAATCTCTCCTTGTTACTCTGGATTCACAATCCCGTCTCCTGGGATAGCTTGTAAGTAGTGTGAGTACCGTGCTCCTTGATGGGTGGGGTTTAGCCCTTCCTACTTAACTACATTAGTAAAAAGGATCACTGGACAGATTTTCTTCCTGTAAGAAAACAGTAGTTAGCTGATTACTTTCTGCTCTTGAGTTGAAATTCATTCCTTGAAACTATTTGGATTTAATCTAGGACTTCTCCCTGCAGTGGGTAGGAGAAGTAGAAAACTCTGATTTCCTACATTGTTCAAGGATCTTTTTTCAATTATCCAATTTTCCTTTTAATGAGGCAGTAAGCCTAATAAATACCTTGAAAATTTTACCTTCCGTTTTGAATTTGTATGCTAGGTTATGTTCTAGTCTCACATCTTCCATTTGCTTGCTATAAAGTACAACTCACTAAAGACATTTTTCAGTTTCATTTTTTTGAAAACTGGAGAAACGTGATTCTCTCTTTCCCTCTTATCCTCTTCCCTTTTCTCTCATTCTTCTTTTTTCCTTCAAGAGGAGGGTTTAGGCAGAAGAGGGTTTATCTCTCAATTGTCTTGCACAAGCAGTGTTCATTTGTTGTTTGTTAAATCATTATCTGAATGGCTTAATAGATTTTGCTTATTAACCTAATTTCCCACAACTTAATGATGGATTCTAGGTTGATCATAGTATGTTGTACTTATTAAAAAAATATGCAAAAAAGTTATTCTAGCAGCTAGAATATGAGTAAGAAATCATCCCACTAAGTGATTATAATATCGGAGGTGGGAGAATAAAACCTATATGCAGGGGTGCCTGGCTGGCTCAGTGGGTTAAGCCTCTGTCTTTGGCTCAGGTCATGATCCCAGGGTCCTGGGATCGAGTCCCACATCGGGCTCTCTGCTAAGGTGGGAGCCTGCTTCCCCCTCTCTCTCTGCCTACTTGTGATCTCTCTCTCTGTGTCAAATAAATAAATAAATAAGTCTTAAAAAAAAAAAACCAACCTATATGCAATCATCAATACGACACCATGATAGAGAACTGAAAATTAATAGTAAAGAAATTATCTGAGTATTGTGATGGAGATCCTGTATCCTGAGCTGTCTGGCCTAACAAAAAGAGAAAAGTTGCAAACTGGTGATGTCTGTGATTTTCCCAGCCTTTGCCAAAACAAGTTAGCCAACTAGGGAAACACAGATAGCTGTTCCAGTAGAATAGTCTACTTGAGCAAGGGTAGGCAGCTCTCACCTCTTGTCCCATGACAGTTGTTTTCTATAGAACTTGATTTGCCAGTTTAAAATCAGAGTTAGCTATTTGTAGGTCTAATTCAGAAATGTCCTGGCAATTAGGAATCTGTTTAATTTTCTTTGTAATACTTTGCATTTTCTGGGCTCAAATGTGTCTCGTTAAGATATTGATCTCCCTCTGAACATCCATATGTTTTTTTTTAAAAATTTAATTTATTTATTTGACAGAGATCACAAGTAGGCAGAGAGGCAGGCGGGTGGGGTGGGGGTGGGGAAGGGGGCGGGAAGCAGCTCCCTGCTGAGCAGAGAGCCTGATTTGGGGCTCGATCCCAGGACCCTGGGACCATTACCTGAGCCGAAGGCAGAGGCTTAACCCACTGAGCCACCCAGGCGCCCCTGAACATCCATATGTTTTTTCAGTTATATTCTGAGATTGCTTAGAGCCACGTAGGTATTTGGCATAGCTGTCGTTATGAATATCATTATAAAAGTCTTCGAATTTCAACTGAAATACCAGTCAACAGGTTCAGTTGTATGTGCATGTGTTTTAACAGTTTAAACCATCAGCTTTGTCAGTTTCTACAAAAATGCCTGCTGGGATTTTGACTGAGATGGCACTACATCTATAGATCAATTTAAAGAGAATTGGCTTTCAACCATCTTGAGATATAGTATATCTATATAGTATATCTATATACTATCTATATATCTATATACTATATGTAGTATACATGTACTACATATCTCCATATCTAGATAGTATATCTATATCTATAGATATAGTATATCTCTCTGTTTAGTTCAGTCTTTTTAAATTTATGATAGCAGTTTTAAAATATTTATATTTTGTTAAATGCTATTTCATATTTTTAATGTTATTTATTTATTTATTTAAAAAAGCTTTTATTTATTTATTTATTTGAGAGAGAGAGAGAGAGAGAGCATGCGCACAAGAAAGGGAAGAAGGTCAGAGGGAGAAGCAGATTCCTTCCGGAGCCGGGAGCCCAATGTGGGACTCGATTCCAGGACTCTGGGATCATGACCTGCGCCCGAGGCAGTCACTTAACCAACTCAGCCGAAAAAACAGTTTCCTCATTGTTTTCATATAGAAATAGAATACATTTGTGTATATTGACCCTGCGTCCTGTGGATTTTCTATTTTTATTTATTCTCATATCTTTTTTGTAGATTCCTTATTTTTTTGCCTACATGATCATGTCATCTGCATATAAAAACAATTTTATTTTTTTCTTTCCTAGTCTTTATGCATATTTTTTCTTCTAGTATAGCAGTGGCCAGTACAGTTTTTAACAGGAGTGGTGACAGAGAACATCCTTAATTTGTTCCAAACTTAATGAGACAACATTGAGTCTTTCACAATGAACTATGATGATAATTGGGTTTTTCATAGATTTCCTGTGTCAGATTGAGAAAATTCACCTCTAATTGAGTTTGCTGAGACTCTTAAACTTTGTTTGGTCCAGGTTCTTATTTAATTCAGGGCTGATTTAATCCCTATTCCTGAAGAGATACTGTTTTAGGACTATATTGAGGATCCACGTATTACTTGGTTTTTCTACCTTGGCTGGTGGGCATGTGAACTATTCTGAGTCCCCAGTGACCTACAGGAATTGATGGGTTTGTGGTTTTTTCCACTGGCTCTTTCCATGGCCTTGGGAAATTGCTTTTCATGCATACTCAGATTAGTACTTAGCAAAGACTTCAGGGAATCCTTCTTCCGATCTCTGAAGTTTTCTCTGTGCAGGTGGTCTCTGGTGGTCTACCTCACAAGTTCTGTTAAACTTAGGCTCCCTGAACTCTAATTTCTAGATCTTTAACTCAGCAGGACTCAGGGCTCCTTCTTCCAGTGTTGCTGGCTGAAAAGTGCTTCTAGGCAGTAAGCCAGGCCAGTCAGAAAGCAGACTTCGTTTGTTTCACTTTCCTCAGAGATCATGCCCTATTGTCCATGCCTGTTGTCTAGTGTGAATAATTGTTGTTTATGTATTTTGTTCCATTATCTAGTTCATGGAGGAAGGGTAAATCTAGTATCTAGAATGCTAATATGACTAAAAGGAGACATCAGTATGATTCAATTTCTTTCTTTTTGAAAAGATTTATTTATTTTAGAGAGGCAGAGAGGGCGTGCACAAGCCCACAAAAGCAGGGGGAGGGGCAGAGCTGGAGGGAGAGAATCCTCAAGCTGACTCCTCACTGAGCGCAGAACCCAATGTGGGGCTCTATCCTAGGGCTCTGAGATCATGACCTGAGCCAGAATTAAGAGTTGGACGCTTAACTGACTGAGATACCCAGGCACCTCTGGTTCAATTTCTAGGTAGAGTTGTAGTGTAGCTTAGAGGGTTGGGGTGGCTTTGCACTTTTGCCATTTTTCTAATACTCTGTATGAGAATACTTTAGTTTGGCATGGGACATTACCTGTACAGTTCTATCAGATGTCCTGATCTATTCTTTAGTCTATAAAAATGGATTAATTCTTTGAAAGTGGATTAAGAAACTACTTTCTACCTGCAGTATCAAGGAATATGGAGTATTTCCCAAATCAGAAAAGGGGGGACCACTTTCTTAGAAATTGACATCATTTTCATGATGAGCTAGTTTCCTGCTATAGACCTAAGTTTGAGCTCACTTTTCATATTGGCTAAGTGAAAGGAAACTATCATTGCACAGAATGAGATCCTCTGCCATGATATATCTTCCAGCCAAGAAACACCACAGACTGCCAACCACCAGCAGAAGGTAGGATCAGGCAAGGAAAGATCCTTACCCAGAGGCTTCAGAGAAAGCATGGCCTTGCTGGCACCTTGGTTTCAGACTTCCAGCCTCAGGAACTGTGAAACAGTGTATCTTTCATGTTTCAAGCCGCCTACTTTGTGGTGTTTGTTATCACAGACATGAGAAATCAATACAACCACACAAGTTTGAATTTTAGCTTTGCACTTACTATTCTGTAATCTTGGGCAATTATTTTAGTTTCTCTGAACTTTAATTTCCTTGATTATAAAAAAGAAAAGTAAAAAGAGGGCTAGTATAAGAATTAAAATAATGTCTGCAAAGCACTTAGCATCATGCCTGGCAGATAGTAAGCATTAAATGAATTTTAACTAATATTAGCTTGAACGGAGAAAAACATTAAAGGTATATTTTATGTGAAAATGTGCCTACTGTAGATTCTGATAATTACAAGGTCAAAGGCATAAGATCTGGGTAATAGTATTTAATAAGTGAATAGTAAGAGGTTCTCTTAAATACAGTCAGTTTAGAGATAAAATAATAAAACTGAATCTATCTACACATCCATTTATGTATGTATTGTCTATCTAATGATTTGTTCTAAATTTCAGTGATTTCTGGAATGAAAGCTAATTAAATGTAGTAATTTAGCACTGAAGATTTTTTTGCTCAAATGCCAAGACTTAATTTTATGTTACTTCTGTACAGATCTGAGACTCTTTTCATTCTTCAGGAATATTCTGCATTTTTAAAATATGACATAAAATGACTTGGTCAAATTGCCGGTCATTTCGTGCCTTATAGTAGAGCAAGTCTGGACATATCAGAAATAATTGGACCAATTGTTGCTCTGGAAGCCCTGCTGTACTTTATTTAAAAAGAAGTCAGAGAAAGAAAATGAGATCAGTTTTGACATCCAAAATGAATTTTTCATTTAGAATTGTGTTCTAGTATAATGACATCTGAGTGGTAAAGTGGGAGAAAAGTAGTGCTGTAGTGGGGGTGGTTCTCAGTATTAGAATATCCCAGCAGCCCTTCTAATTGCTATTACAGGCTGTGTGGCTTTTCTGTGCATTAAAGTTTACATGTTCATGAATGTGCATTTACATTCTTACATACACACAAATTCTACCAAAATTCATATTTTTATAAAGATTTTATTTTTTAAAGTAATCTCTGCCCCAACATGGGGCTTGAACTCACAACCTGAGATCAAGAGTTACACACTCCACCAACTGAGCCAGCCAGATTCCCCAATTCTACCAAAATTCTTAACTGCTTGCTAGTGTGTTATACAAAAAGAACCAGCAAGGAGGTTGGAAAGAAACAGATGAAGATTTCAAATGGGATACGAGTAGAGAAAGTTTTCAAAAGCATTATGTGTTTGGCAGCACCTTCATCATTATTTTCCCTGTCATGTATTAATATGCAAATGACTATACCCATGCACATGCGGGAAAATATGTTGCTTATCCCATTGTGAGAGAGTTGAGACAAAGTAAAAGTGTTGAATTTTGTTTATATCTAACTATCTTTAAAAATCCATCTGTATAGGACGGAGACCTAGAAAAGATAATTTTTTTCAAAGTGTCCTTTCTTTTTTAAAACTGAGATGTAATTGACATAGAACATTGTATTTGTTTTAGGTGTACCATATAATGATTTGATACATGTATATACTGTGAACTGTTAACCACAATAAATTTAGTTAACATCCATCACTATACATAATTACACCGTTTTTCCCGTGGTAAGAACTGTTTTACTTACTATATCCCCACTCATTTTGGTTTACATTCATTTATCCTTTCTTCTGGTTCTTGCTGGCATTTATGTTCATAACTTTTCTTCAACAGCATTAATTAACAATCTGGAAAGGAAGTTTAATGGTGTTAGCATAGGGACAGCTCTCACCAGTGGGCTTCTGGCAGTTTTAGAACGGAAGAATAGAGTTTTAAAAAAAAATTTATATTTGTTCATTCACTCAAATCTTATATACAAAAAATTACACTAGTTATTCGTGAATGAGATTCGCAGACTCCTTGGGGTTAAGAAGCTTGGAAACTAGTGGGGTAAGCTGGATATGCAACTTAACAGTTATAATGTGGCAAATGCGTTTGTAAGAAAAACATAACTGTCCTTGAGAGGTGTTCTGAAGCTCATAGGAAGAATATGTGAATCACATTTGATAAGATCAATAAAGGATTTCTATAAAAGTGTCATTAAGTTGGTGCCTAAAGAATGATTTGCTCTTAGATGAAGAGGCAAGAGAGAGTATTCCTAGTAGAGAAAATAACACATTATAATGACTTGGAGATGAGAGATGGACAAAACTGAGGAAATAAAAAGAGTTATTATTGGATGAAGTGTAGATTACAAGGCAGAGAGACTTCAATGACCATGTAAAGGTAATGAGTAGTTAAATATTGTGAAGACTCTTGAACACTATATTAAGGAGTTGGAATTTTAATTCAAGGGTAATCATGATCCTTTGAATAATTTTTTTAAAGATTTTATTTATTTGAGAGAGAGGCAGTGAGAGAGCAGGAGCGAGGAGAAGGTCAGAGGGAGAAGCAGACTCCCCGTGTAGCTGGGAGCCTGATGCGGCACTCGAACCCGGGTCTCCAGGATCATGACCTGAGCCGAAGGCAGTCGTCCAACCAACTGAGCCACCCAGGCGTCCCAGATCCTTCGAATAATTTTAAGCAAGTGAACGATATGATCAGTTTTGAATTTTAGAAAATTTGACTTTGTTGCTCTATGGAAAATAGATGGATGGGATCCAAGACTAGGAAGAGAAGTTCAGAAATGAGTGTGATGGAGTAGTGCAGGAGAGAGAAGAATATGAGTTGAATTAGGGTAGTGTTTCTGGTAACAGAGGCACTGAACAGATTTGAGATATATTTAGGATATAGAATTAACTGGATTTGATAATAGAATGGATGTAGTCAGGGATGCATAAAATCCACTAAGATGCTCGTATTTTTTGTGTGGGCAACTAGTACAACTAATGATTTATGGGGATAGAGGATACCAGAGAAACAGAAGTTTCTGGTAGAATGATGGTATGTTCATGTACAACATGTTCAAATTGGAAGCATATGTGGAACTGGCAGGTAGAGATACTCAATGGAAAGTAGGATATGTGGTTTCTAGCTGAGAGATCAGGGATTTTGGATAACATCATATGTAAATTATCTAGCTGAGAGATCAGGGATTTTGGATAACATCATATATAAATTATCAGAAATTATGGGAGCAGATGAGCCACTCAGAAAGAGTCATAAAATAAAAGAGGGATGGATGGAGGAAGAACATTTTAAGGGTAGGCAAAAATAGACCCAAATAAGGAATTGATAGGAAGCTTTAAGAAAACAGAAGGAAAATCCTATAGTTATGACATCCGGAAGGGGGGAAAAAGTGTTTCAAAGAAGTGAACAGCAAAAAAGAGATGCTGAAATATTAAATAATTAATAAACTGTATTCACTGAGTTTAGCAATAAAGATGTCTTTTTTAAAAAAACTTTTTTAAAAGATGTTTTTTAAAGAGGACTTTTGAAGCTGGATTCTGTGGAATTGTATAAAGACAAATCAGATTTTAATGGCTGAACTGAAAATAAGGAAGTGAAGACAAAGTATCAAAAACTTTCTTAAAAATTTAATTGTTAGGGTAATATATGGTCTGGAAATCCAAAGGAGAGTATGAGTTTGAAAGATTTTTTTGATAGAGATGGAGATCTAGGGATTGAAATATGAGGAAATTCAAGGAATACAAAGCAATGACTAATGGGTCTTTGAGCCTGAGGTAAGACTAAGATCCTGAGAACAGGAAGATTGACTTCAGATATAGGATGATGACAATTTTACTTATATAACAGAATGGGTATGGATTGAAGTAAGTCTGAATGTAACTAGAAGTTGGGTGTGTTCCTTTCTATAGGCTTCTAGTATCCTGGAGAGCAGGAGGTAAAACAGTTGGGTGTAAATGAAGAGACAGGTTTTTGGACTTGGGGCTTGATTTAAATAGAAAAAATAGAAAATAATGGAGAATGGAATTACAGAGATCTGAAAAGATAAAAAAGAATTTCCAGGAGCCCCCTGAGGACCCAGTTTGGGCTATATATCATCAACTTATGGTAACATTATTTTGTCTGTTTTCTATTTTATGTCAAGAGGTACATGTTTCTATTTTAAGAGATATAACAGCATTCAGCCACACAGGTTTGAAAAACGCAGTTAATTTCATTCATTTAGACTTCAGGGTTTGCTTTACAGAAGGATAATTCATCAAGAGATTTGAAATACTAAGAAGAATGGTATAATGATGAGCCAGTAAGTATAAATGAAGACTAAAGACCAGAGGAGAAAGTAGAAAGGTCACACCCCTGAAGATCCCTGTGCAAAGAACCAAAAATATGTAAATAAGAGGAAAGAAGCATAGAAGTTTGATTAGAAAATGAGGGCTCTATAAAGACAGTTGTAGATGTGGAACTTTCCAGTTAATGGTCATGTCTAGGGCATGGCCAGCAAATTTCTCTGGATGTGTAGAGATCAGATGGAGGTCCCTGGAAATGTGAACATGCGTTAACTGGGAGGTCATAGTGTTGGATAGGTCAAGAGGAAGTTAAAATATTTGGAAATCATGTTGGACTTGGGGATGGAGAAGAAAGCATTGAACCAGGTATTCTGTCGTTGGTAGAGAAGAAGGACCTGATAGGTAACACAAAAATCAGAGGTTGAGGATTAGACAGACAAGTGACCTGAGCTTCAGGGAGGCATTCAGATGGAAGAATAAGGTTCCGGGAAGGGCAATAGAAAATGAGAAAAACATGGAACATGTATATGTGAAAAAGCTTAGGATTTCTGGATAACAACCTTATTTCATTGGCAGTGCACATGAAATTATTTCACTTATTTATTTAATTGAGAAAGCATGTGGGGTGGAAGGGAGATGCAGAGGGTTTAGAAAATCTTAAGCAGGCCCCGTGCTCAGTGCAGAGCCTGATGTGGGGCTTGACCTCACTACCCGGAGACCATGACTGGAGCTGAAATCAAGAGTCTGATACTCTACTAACTGAGACACCCGGGCGCCCTCTATTTTATTTACTTACGTACTTATTCACATACTTTTCATTTATATTGACTTACATATAGGTCTGTGTATTTGTGTTGAGGATTTTGTAATTTTATTTTTATGAGTGGAGTGCCATATATCAGTGATAGGTTGCCAAAATATATATTCTCATGATTCTAAAAGTTTGTTCCAAGTTTCCTAGCTTCCCCATTAGTCATTGCAATTTGTTCATGGTCACAAATAAGTCCATGTTGTCACCATAGTGCTGGGAAGAAGATAGAAGTTAACAATTTTGAAAAAAAAATTGTTTCAAATCAGATAGGAAGACTTAAAAAATGTGATTTTGCAATATTTAGTATTTCAATTAACTTGAAGGGTTCTTACTGTCCTCCTTTATTATGCTAAGTTAATTGTGTCGGTGATCAAGAGTTCTCCCAAAAGAAATATTTTCTTGTCTAAATAAATTTAGTGAAGCCCAAACCATACATCTTGGGTTCACTTATAGGTTTTTTTAAAAAAAAAAAAGGTCTCAAAGCAAATGTTTATTTGAAAATAAATGAAGGTCACAGATGACAGAATAAATTCCAGTACCTGTAGAGTACACCAATTAGATAAATGCTCCTTAGCTATATTTGAATATCTTATTAAGGACTTTGGATTAATTTGAATTCATCTAGGTAGATGCTTTTACATTCTGAGATAAAACTATAGGGAAAAGAGAAGTTATTTCTTTCATTTCCCATGCTTTTAGATCCCCACCATCTCCTTCCCTTCTTTATAGTCACTTGCCAAGATGGACTTGAGTCAGTCAAGTTATCCTGTCTTGGAATGTGCTGTCCTCCTTATCCAGTAGTCTTCACCAATTCATATCTATTTCCTTTTACAAAAGCTTTGCTTCATCTGGGAAGCTCTCAGGAGATTAACTCCACCTTCTCATGTTTTAATAATATTTGTAATTTAATGTTCATCTTTATGCTTTGCTTAAATGTTTTAACAGATTAGCACATTTGTTACTATTATTCTCATAGAAAAATCACATTATTTTTTTAAATTTTATTCATTTTGACAGAGAGAGAGAGAGATCACAAGTAGGCAGAGAGGCAGGCAGAGAGAGGAGGAAGCAGGCTCCCCACCGAGCAGAGAGCCCAATGCGGGCCTCCATCCCAGGACCCTGGGACCATGACCCGAGCCAAAAGCAGAGGCTTTAACCCACTGAGCCACCCAGGTGCCCCGAAAAATCACATTATTACTTGATTATAGTTTTATTTGGGGGTTCTTTCCATCAGACTGATCTGTGAACAGGATATATGTCTTACGTCTCCATATTTCTCACTCCAAGCGCTACCCATGGTAGACAATCCTATCACAATTGGCCCCTTGTACTATTTGTCCTTGGGTTACATATATATATATATATATATATATATATATATATATATATATATCTTCTTTGGTTTCACTCTGTTTAGTGATTAGAACTTAAATAGGACCACATATAGCAGCCTAGGGGCCTTTGGCTAACCGTGAACATCCACATCTACCGCTGATCACAACTGAACTCTGAGATTCAGGTAATACATGGTCAGATGTCTAGATGACTGTTTAAACAGAAGGAATAAGTTTGACTTGGGGTTTCCAGTGGAATCAAGTTAGAATCATGAAAGAGGCTTAAAGGCTAATAAATAAACAGAGAATGGACTAGTTTATTTCAAAGTGTAGGTTTCTTAAAAATATGTCTGTCTCTAAAACTGACACTGCCCAGTTCCTTGGAAATTCTTACCTAGAAATAAATATGAAATATTTTTAATAGTAATTTTTGATATATAATAATGATTAAAATGGTAAAGACAACTATAGTAATTAACAGAATGGTGAGGCTCCAAAGCAGATGTAATGTGTAGTACAGTGAAAACAACACTGGAATAAGAATTATAGGATGCAGGTTCTAATCTGATATCACTGCTGGGTGATATTGAGTAATCCACTTAATCTTTCTGGGCCAGCATTCTTTTGTTTGTCAAATGAGTTGGTTGGGGGATATGATCTTTAAGATTCTTATAGCTTTGATAATCTGTGATGCTTTAAATTGTTTTAAAAAAGTGTAAGAAGTTGTATAATGTGATAATGATTCTTAGAATACCATGAATATGCCTGACCATCTTTAGAGAGAAGAAAATTAATTATTAATTATATGAAGGTTATAGGGAAGGTTTTCCAAAGTGCCTAGGAAACTGAACACCTAGTAAATGTTCACAAAAGGCCTCAGGAATTTAGAGTTGGGAGGTATCATAGGCTATCTACTAAACATTTAATTTTACAAATGAGGAAAATGAAATCAGAGGTTAATTTACGTGCTCAATGTCACACTTAGCAAGTAAATGGCGAAAACTATGCCAGAATTTAGGTAAGTGGTTAACCTCCAAGTAAGTACTTATTCTATGCTGCCAACCATTTGCATAAAAAAATGTAAGTTTTGGGCAAGGTTACCAATAGCTAATAGTGTGATGGGAAAAAATTATAACAAATATAATTGCCTAATATCTTCAATACTTAAATTTCTTATAAATCAATGAAAAATTAAATAATTAAAAATATGTGAAATTGACCATACAAGTCACAGAAAATTTTTAAAATGTGATCAAGAAATGAAGTAGCAAGAACATCCTGACAGTCATTTCTATAATAAAAACAATAAAACCCATAAATAAACAATGACACACCAACAAAAATAGCTCAGGGAAAGCTCTAGACTATAACAAAGAAGCAGCAAAAATCCTGGAGAGCTCAAAAACATCCTCAAAAACTGAGAATGCCACATATGAAGTACAGGACACATTTTACCTGAGTTATCCCATCCTACAGTTCAGAGCATCTTGACTCCATGAGGGATACCCTCAGAGGAATTTCACCTCATAGGAAAAAGGAGAGCAGGAGAACCCCAGCAAGATTCACCATTGTGACCATTGGCAACCTTTGCTATTGAGGTCTACCTGAGTCTACATCAATGTTGATCCCAGCTGGTGGAGATGCCTGGAATCCTTCCACTTCATCTACTTTCTGGAATTGGAGTTGTCAATGTGGTGAAACCTGCCACTGTAGGACCAGCACATTCTTGGCAACAGAGGATGGCCGCAGTCTGTGGTGACACTGACCTCAGCTGATGAAGCTGCACAGAGCTGTGCTGCTGTACTTTCCCAGGAAGAGATAACTGCACCCTCGAATATGCAGACACCCATACAAACACATCAGAAACATGGAAAAGCAAGGATACATAACACTACCAAATAATTTTCTAGTGACTGATCCTGAAGAAATGGAGATCTGTGAATTAGTTGAAAAAGAAGCCAGAATAATTTTTTAAGGAAGCTTAATGAAATTCAAGATAATACAAGTAGACAATGAGTGAATGCAGGAAAACAACACAGGAATAAAATGTGAAGTTCAATAAAGAGAAAAAATAGAAAAAGACAAATTCTGGAGCTGAAGAATACAATAAATGAAATTTAAAAAAAGAATGCAATGAAGAGCTTCAACAGCAGGCCCAATCAGGCAAAAAGAAAGAATCTATGAACTTGAAGACATCTCTTGATAACTATCCAGATGAGGAAAAAAAAGTTAGAATGACAAAGAGTGAAGAAAGCTTATGTGAATTGTGGAACAATCTTAAGAGAAACAATATTCACATTATGAGACTCCTAGAAGTGAAAGAGAGAAGCAGAAACCTTATTTGAGGAAATAATGGCTAAAAACTTCCCAGATCCGGGGAGAGAGATGGCTATCCAGACTTATGAAAGTCAAAGATCTCCAGATACTACCTGAAGAGAGCTTCATTGAGACCCATTAAATCAAGCTGTCAAAAATCAAGAACAAAAAGAAAAATTTGAAAGCAACAAGAGAAAGCATGCAAAGACACCCCAATAAGACAACCAATAGATTTCTCAGTGGAAAGATTGCAGGCCGGGAGAGAGTGGGATGATATATTCAAAATACTCAAAGAAAAAGACTTTAACCAAGAATACTTTACCAAGCAAAGATGTCCTTCAGAAATGGAGAGAGAAAACTTATAAAAGTATAAAATCCCCTGATAGATGTAAATATATAATCAAATTAAAAATATTCTAATACCATGGTGGTGTGTAAATCACTTTGAACTCTAGCATATAGGTTAAGAGATAAAAGTGTTAGTATGTATAACTACAATATTTTGTTAATGAGCATATAACTTAAAAATATGTAAACTGGGGCATCAATATTAGTTGTGCATGGGGGACAAATCTGTAGAATATTTTTATACAATTGAAGTTGTTAACAGCTTAACACAGAGTTATAAGTATAAAATGTATTACTAAATTCTTATAGTAATTACAAAGCAAAAATCTATAATAGATATATAAGTGAAAAAGGGAAAGAATCAAAATACACCATTACAAAAAATCATCAAGTCACAAAGAAAGCAACAGAGGAACTAAAAAAACATCAGAAAGCAATGAACAAAATGGTAATATTAATTTTTTACCTGTCAGTATCATTACATTTACTCTAAATGTAAATACCTTAAATTCTCCAATTAAAATATATAGGGTGGACCAATGGATTAAAGAAAACAACACTCAACTATATGTTGCCTACAAGAGACTCACTTCAGCTTAAAGGACACTTATAGGTTGAAAAATGAAGGGATGGAAAAAGGTATTCCATGCAAGTGGAAACCAAAAGAAAACAGCTACCTTTATATCAGACAAAAATAGACTGTAAGGGGGCGCCTGGGTGGCTCAGTGGGTTAAAGCCTCTGCTTTCGGCTCAGGTCATGATCCCAGGGTCCTGGGATCAAGCCCCACGTTGGGCTCTCTGTTCCTCAGAGAGCCTGCTTCCTCCTCTCTCTCCCTGCCTGCCTCTCTTGCCTACTTGTAATCTCTGTCTGTCAAATAAATAAATAAAATCTTTAAAAAAAAATAGACTGTAAGACAAAAAGGTCATTATATAATGATAAGAGTCAATTCATCAAGAGTGTGTAATAATTGTAAACAAAGACACACCAAATATTGGAGCCCCTAAATTATATTAAACAAATACTCACAGGTCTGAAGGCAAAAATATAGAGCAAAGCAGTAATAGTAAAGGACTTCAATAATTTTAACAATGGATAAATCAGACAGAAAATAAACAAGGAATCAACAGAAAATCAACTTGAACCCCATACTTTATTTTTTTTTGAACCCCATACTTTAGAACAAATGGATCTAGCATTCATTCCATCCAACAGCAACAGGATACACACTCTTCTCAAATCTACATAGAACATTCTCTAGGATAGATCATATGTTAGGTCACAAAATAAGTCTTAACAAATTTAAGACTGAAATCCCATCAAGTATCTTCTCCAACTAGAATGGTATGAAACTAGAAATCAGTAACAGGAGGAAAGCTGGAAGTATATGGACATTAATCACATTTCTGAACAACCCATGGGTCAAAGAAGAAATCAGGAAATTATCATGACACAAATGAAAATGGGAACACAGCATACCAAGACAAGGGAATCAGCAAAGCAGTTCTAAGAGGGACGTTTATGACAGTAAATGACTACATGAAGAAAAAAGAAAGGGGGGTGCCTGGGTGGCTCAATCAGTTAAGCCTCTCCCTTTGTCTCAGGTCATGATCCCGGGGTACTGGGATCAAGCCCCTCATTGGGCTTTCTGCTGAGCAGGGAGCCTGTTTCCCACCCCCCCCTTCTCTCTGTCTGACTCTCTGCCTGCCTCTCTGCTTGCTTGTGATCTCTCTCTCTCTCTCTGTCAAATTAATGAAAATTAAAAAAAAAAAAGTTTGAGAAGGAAGGAAGATGGCAGCAGTCAGAGGACCATAGGCTCACCTTGTCCCATGGATGCAACTAGATAACTATCAAATTAGCCTGCACGCCCCAGAAATTGACCTGAAGACTGGCAGAACAACATCCATAACTAAAAGTAGAGAAGAGTCCACATCAAAGAGATAGGAAGTGTGGAAATGGGGTTTGAGAGAAACATCATGGCCACTGTGGTGGGGAGGTTATGGTTATTCACTCATCTTGGAGTGGATCCCAGAGAAGCTGTGTTATAGAGACCTTTCCAGGAATGAAGGAATTGGCAGTACCACTTCCGTCCTCTGCCTCTCAGCATAGTCACAGGGCCATCTGTGGGAAGGAACATAGCTCTGACACTTGTTACCTAACTTGCTCACACTAAGCCTCTCTCCCCACAGGGGTCTGGTAGAACCACCCCTTCTAGTACATTTACCTCAGTCCCAGGGGGGCAAGCCCCTCTGCCAGAAGTCCAGCCTAAAGCCCAGCCAACACCACACCTCCTGACCTGGGAGTTTTGCAAGGCCTCAGATATGGTGGCAATGACAGCAGACACTACACTGCAGGGCATTACAGGACTTCTTCATAAAGCCATTACCTGAAGAACAGGATATGTAGCTGACTTTCCTAACACAGAGAAGCAGGCACAGAGACTTAGGTGAGAAGACAGGAATTTTTCCCAAGTGAAAGAACAGGACAAGGTCATGGCCAGAGATCTAAGCAAAACAAATATAAGTAACATGCCTAGTGGAGAATTGAAAGCAATGATCATAAGGGTACCCGCTGGACTTGAGAAAAGAGTGGAGGACATCAGTGAGACCAGTAACACAGAGATAAGGAATAACAGAGCAGAGATAAAGAGCTCAATAAACAAAATGAGAAAACACTCTTGAATGAACAGCAGCCTAGAAAAAGCAGAGGGACAAATTAATGACCTAGAAGACAAAGTGATGGAAAGTTATCAAGCTGAATAAAAGACACAAAATGAGAAGAGATTTGGGGAACTCAGTGACTCCATCAGACATAATAACATTCATATTATAGGAGTCCTAGAAGAAGAAGAAGAGAGAAAAGGGGCAAAGAATGTATTTGAAGAAAAAAGAAAGATCTCAAATAACGTAAACTTATACCACAATGCCCTAGAAATGGAAGAACAAACTAAATCCAAATTTAGAAGGAAGTAAATAATAAAGAATAGAGAAGAAACAAATGAAACAAGCTAGAAAGACAATAGAAAAGATCAACAAAAGTAGTATTTGGGTTTATGAAAGACAAACAGACTTGAAAAACCTTTAACTTGACTAGGGGAGAGGAGAGATGGCTCAACTTAATAGAAGGAGGAGATATTACAAACAATATTGCAGAAATACAAAATATCATAAGGAACTACTATAAACAAATGTCAGCAAATTGTTTTAGAAGAAGTGAATAAATTCCTAGAAATTCAACTTACCAAGACTGAAATATGAAAGAAAATCTGAATATATAAGTAACGAGGAAGGATATTAAATCAATAATCAAAACTCTCCCCGTAAATAAAGCCCAGGACTAGATGTCTTCAGGAGTGAATTCTAGGGGCACCTGGGTGGCTCAGTCGGTTAAGCATCTGACTTCAGGAGTGAATTCTAGGGGCACCTGGGTGGCTCAGTCGGTTAAGCATCTGACTTCAGCTATGATCATGATCTTGGGGTCCTGGGATGGAGCCTCACCCCCTCAGGCTCCCTGCTCAGCAGGGAGTCTGCTTGTCTCTATCCTTTTGCCCCTCTCCCCTGCTTGTACAATGCCCTCTCTCTCAAATGAATAAGATCTTTAAGAAAGGAGTGAATTCTACCAAACATTTAAATAAGAGTGTAGCTACATCCTGCCTACCAGGTCTTATCAGCATAATAGCACTGATACGTTCAATAAGCACAGAATTTTATGGAATGGCATGGTAGGTAGTATTCAAGATGGCATCATCAGTTCTTTTTCTGCTGGTATGCATGTGCTGCTCTTCATGTTAAGAGGCAGTGACCAGTTCCACTGCAATAAAATCTGGGTTGGTGTTAGTGACTTTCTTAATTAGCAAATGTGACATTTTGAGACTTTTCAAGGCTTTACAACTTCCATTTGTTTTTTTATGGACTGCTTCCATGTGAGAGACATTTGAGAGCTTCCCAGTTGAACCCACAGAATAATGAGAGAGAGTAATTTACCCCAGGTTTGAGTGGGTTGTGGTACAGCAGCAGCAATGTAGAACAGTGGCAATCCTCATGAAGACCGTGCGCATTAGATGATTCAGAGAACAAGAGAAGTGATATAGATCTACAGTCTAATAAAGGAAGCCTTACTGTCCTTGCTAAGTAAATGAAGATTGTTTCTAGTGGTCTTTCTAATAAAAAGAGTGGGTAGAGTCATCTGTTAGATCCATAGTGGCATATCAGGTACCATGGCCTGTGTTACTACACTGCAGTACACAAATAACATTTGGAATAGTGGCTGTGATTAGATTCACACCTGATCAGTATTATAATAATTTATTATCATTCTCTAGTGACAGTAACTTTGTTTTGCACAGACAAGATAGGTTAGTTGAATGGGCATATGATAGGGACAATCATCTCTGCAATTCTTCAGGTTTCTGCTGGTGGCACTACTATGTGAAATCCCTTAAAGAGTGCAATATTGCTTTTGTATACTCATTTGACAATAAGTAGTTTTAAGGCTTTCCATGTGGCCTTTCCTAATATAAAAAATCTCATTTCATAGCCAAGGGAACCAGTATAGAATCCTGCCAATCGCTGAGTGGATCTGTTGCAACTATTATGTATGCTAGAACTAAGGAAATAAACAGAAGTTTGTTTATTTACTTATTTATTTATTTGAGAGAGCGAGAAATCACAAAAAGGAGGATGAGATGGAGAGGGTGAGAGAGAATCTCAAGCAGACTCCACACTGAGCATGAAGCCTGATGCAGGGCTCGCTCACAGAACCCTGAGCCAAAACCAAGAGTCAGATGCTTAACCAACTGTGCCATCCAGGCTCCCCAGTAACCAGAGGTTTGAATGAGAACATACTGGGCTAACTGTGAGATGAACCTGAGCCTAAATTCCATTAGTCACCTGACCTCTGATTGTGCTGAGGGGTCCCCAGGTGAGAGCCATTGCCTAGGAGTCCCTGGAAATTCTGTCTATATCTTTTTTAAAAAAGATTTTATTTATTCATTTGACAGATATCATAAGTCGGCAGAGAGGCAGGCAGAGAGAGAGGGGGAAGCAGGCTCCCTGCTGCGCAGAGAGCCTGATGCGGGGCTCGATCCTTGGATCCTGGGATCATGACCTGAGCTGAAGGCAGAGGCTTTAACCCACTGAGCCACCCAGGTGCCCCTCTATATCTTTTTTTAATCCAAAAGTACAATCACTCTGGTAAGTGGCAGGAAGTTCCTTTGGAGAAGATAAAGTAGAGTATTTATAGTATAAATATTTGGCAATGTAACAAGCTACTTTTTCTATAAGAGCTGTCATTCCCTTTATTCAAGGGGCTCTGGGTCTCTGAACTACCTCACATCTAGGCACTGGGTGAGAGGTATGCTCCTTTATATTTGGGTTCAGTTCACCATACCCAGAGTTGGTTGGTTGGTTAGTTTTTCTTACATGCATCAAGTAAGACTTGACTAGGTCACCCATTTATTTCAGTCATGGGCACACCATTATCAGTGGTCCAGTTATTCTGATTACTATTCTTTTAGAGTACAAATAAAAAGATCCTATATTTCAACTTGATTTAAGGCAGACCATCATTAAGTGCAGGTTTTAATCAACCAACAAACCTAGAATTCTCTTCCAGCTACTTGAGCAAATGCATTAAATCTACCTTGATTGAGCATCCCACAGATTTTTTCTTTTTCTGCTGATAGAAATTGGCAAAATCTTGCAATTTCGCATTTCCTTCTGGGTCAGACTTTGTACCTGCTCTTGTGGACTGCTGGGATTTGAATCTAGTTGTAGGTGTGGAAGAAGTGACGGGTAGAATAGATAGACTCCCTATAAGGCTCCTCTCTCAGGATAGGTTGTTACAGACTTTTTTATTTTCCCTCCAGGAAGATGGATAATCTTTAGGACAAGAAAAGGGCAGTTTCTTTTTTTCTTTTTTAAAGATTTTATTTATTTATTTGACAGAGAGAGATCACAAGTAGGCAGAAAGGCAGAGAGAGAGGGGGAAGCAGAGTCCCTACTGAGCAGAGAGCCCGATGGTGGGGCTTGATCCCAGGACCCTGAGATCATGACCTGAGCCGAAGGCAGAGGTTTTAACCCACTGAGCCACCCAGGTGCCCTGAAAAGGGCAGTATCTACTAGCAAAGGAAACCCAGTAAAATTTTGGGGTTAAAAGTCTTCAGCACAATTGGAGTCTGCCCAAATGTCTCTATTTCAGTTTTCAGTGGCACACTCATTTTCAATCAATATCAGAAATTCTACATAAAAGACTCTTCAAGAATTTGATAATTTGCATTATAATTCAACCAATTTCATGAGTAGATTTTTTTGAAAGATTTTATTTTTTTAAATTTTATTTTATTTTTTCAGTGTTCCAAGATTCATATTTATGCACTACATCCAGTGCTCCATACAATACGTGCCCTCCTTAATACCCACCACCAGGCTCACCCATCCCCTCACCCTCTCCCTTCCAAAACCCTCAGTTTGTTTCTCAGAGTCCACAGTCTCTCATGGTTCGTTTCCCCCTCCGATTTCCCCCATTCACTTTTCCTTTCCTTCTCCTAATGTCCTCCATGTTATTCCTTATGCTCCACAAGTAAGTGAAACCATATGATAATTGACTTCCTCTGCTTATTTCACTCAGCATAATCTCCTCCAGTCCTGCCCATGTTGATATAAGAGTTGGGTTTTCATCCATTCTGATGGCTATGTTGTAGTCCATTGTATAAATGGACCATATCATCTTTATCCATTCATCTGTTGAAGAGCATCTTGGCTCTTTATTTTTATTTGAGAGCGTGTGAGTGAGAGAGCACAAGCAAGGGGAGCAGCAGAGGGAGAAGGGGAAGCAGGCTTCCTGCTGAGCAGGGAGCCCAGTGCAGACCTGGAGATCATGACCTGAGCCAAAGTTAGCTGCTTAACCAACTGCAGCATCCAGGCGCCCCACAAGAGTAGATATTGGGTTTAGTTTTCAGAAATCTCAACGTGCAGATATAAAATGTAAAGGACAGTTTTGGCATACCTGGAAACTGTGAAAGACAGGATTTTATTTTTTTCCCTCTAAACTCTCCATCACAATTAAGAATAGCTACCACACCCCACAGCCTTGCATTCTTTTTTTTTTTTGACTATTATGTTCTGTTGTACTGGAACTTGGTCCCTCAACACTAACACCACAGACATACATAATCCTCGAGTGATTAGAGGTCATAATTGTTTTAGAGGTCATAATTTAAATAACTGATTGGCCACCACAGTGAATAGATTCTAGTGTGCATTTATCATTACCAGTGTTAATGTCTTTAAATTGGATCATAGCAGAAAGCTTATTCTAGGTTCCCATCTTTTAGATTTTGTTCTCCTAGAAGTGCTGCTGGTGTTAAAGACAATGTGAGTCTAGGGTTAGTCAGGGAACAGTCAACAGAGCAGTAATTAATAGCAATAATACAAGTCTTACAAAAATGAGGGATTTAATTAAGAGGAGGACTTACACATATATGGAATTGTGGAATTGCTGATTTGGAAGGAGGACTCAGGAGGAGAGAAAGTAATCAATGACTACAACCTGAAGTACCAGAGGAGGTGGGAAAGCCAGAAGATGTGGGGAAATTCTGCAACGTCATGAGTATTTGGTCACCAAAGTAGGACCATGTAGTCAGAGTTGAGGGGGTAGCAGAAAGTTCTGTGAATGTGATGGTGTCTGATGCCATCGTGAGAGGCCACCACCATCTTTTCAGAATAATGGCTTTCACTGTCCTTCTGCATTGAATCTGTACATTTCACTATCCTTCTGCAGTTAATACGTAAATTTCTCTCCTTGGTAACATTAGAACTATTTAAAGAAGGTGATTCAGGAAAGCAGAGGTGTAAGTCTTAGGTAGAAATGCAGGTGTCACTGTTCACGGTCCCTTATGTGACCTTAGTAAGAGGTTCCTTTTTTCCTTTGGAGGTGTGTCAAGATCTTTAGATCTCCCTTTATAGAAGCTTTCCGATTTCAGAATGTATTCTCAGCTGGGAGCTGAACAAAAATCCTGACAGTGGGAACTCGACCAGGGCTGTGATGATTCTGTCAACCATCTCTACATTTTTTAATATACCCTGCAGGAATGCAAGGGGACAAAGAAAAAAATGTGCTCTCTGAGAGGAGTTCTCTGTGAATTCCTGCCCTCAATGAACTTACCCCTCTAATGGAGAAACACAATACAGCATCATGAATCAAAGATTCTGAAAACAAGTGCAAAACAGTTCACATTTTAGGGAAGCAAAAACAACAACAACAACAACAACAAAACATTCTGGGAGTGCTATGCTGGAGTCCATTTGGACCAGTTTATAAGAGCTGATTATTAAATGTTTAGGAATTTTTCAAGCTGGTTTATGTCACCAGCCTGAAAATTGGCCATGGTGATAATATTTATGAAAATTGGGAAATACAATAAATCAGAACTTTTTTCCCTCTGAACGTCCAGTTGTTAAATATTTACCAGCAAACCACTGTACACTACAAATCCCAATACACTCTTTTCCAGCTCCAAATTCCAGAGATTTTGAGATAAGAGATAAACTTAGTAGTTTATATTAACTACTATATTAACTATTTTATATTTATATTTATAGTTTATATTAACTATTATATTAACTACTATTAGTTATATTAACACTTTATTATCTTTGGAAGTTGATAGTACAGATCTGATGTTGGAGCAATGAACAGTTGTAATTGATTAAAATGGAAATTTCATTTTAGAAAAGAAATTAAGGCTAAATTCTCTGCAGATAGCAGAGATAGGTTGTGCCAGCACAGGGAGTTAAGTGAAGCTATTCAGAAGGATAGCTAGGTAATAACTATGTTTTTAGCGTTTATTTTGTAGATTAAAACATAGTTTCATGTTATGATCCAAGCAAAATCCTTGATTTTGAAAACATCTAGGATAACTATATGTTGTATGTGTGCAATGCAGAAAGGAATGCATTTGAAGCAGTTTCGTGTTAAATCAGTTCGTCAGTGATGATGGATTGTTCAAAGAATGCTTTTGTCAATACAAAGCCTGAGTTAAAAATGAGTAATTAGTTAATTAGCCTTATATTTTTCAGGCAGCCTATTTATTTTTTGTGATTTAACTCCCTTAGCACTTTGTTGAAATTTAGGTAATTTTTCAGTTGGTGATAGGCAGTTAAAACTAAAACGGAAGAAATACTGAATTTGGGTGAATGTTTTTGCATGTGTTTTTTAAAAATTTTATTTTTTATTTAATTAAAACAATTTTTTAAAAAGATTTTTTATTTATTTGAGAGGGAGAGAGAGCATGAGTGGAAGGGCAGAGAGAGGGACAAGCAGACTCCCCACTGAACAGGGAACCTGACTCGGGCCTCCATCCCAGGCCCTCACAGAAATCATGACCTGAGCTGAAGTCAGATGCTTAATGGACTAAGCCATCCAGGCGCCCCATTACAAACCATTAACATTGTAAGTTTACAATGCAGTGACGTTTAGTAAATTTACAAAATTGTACAATCATCACTACCACCACAAATGCCGTTTTATGGCATTTCTATGATACAAAAAAAGGTCTTTGAGCTTGTGTTTCATCAATTCCTAATCCCACCCCCCCCCCAGTTACCATTGATCTGTTTTCTGTATTTCTAAATTTGTCTATTCTGAACATTTAAAATAAATGTTCATAAAATCATCCGCTCTGGCTATTTGTATCTGGCTTCTTTTTTTTTTTTTTTTAAGATTTTTATTTATTTATTTATTTGACAGACGGAGATCACAAGTAGGCAGGGAGGCAGGCAGAGAGAGAGAGAGAGGAGGAAGCAGGCTCCCCACCAAGCAGAGAGCCCAATGCGGGGCTTGATCCCAGGACTCTGTTATCAGACCTGAGCCGAAGGCAGAGGCTTAACCCACTGAGCCACCCAGGCGCCCCTTTATCTGGCTTCTTACACATAGTATAATGTTTAGGTGATTCATCTATATAGAGGATATTTCAATTTTTTTTTGTTTCTTTTTATTGCTGGATAGTATTCCATTGTATAGATCTACCACAATTTATTTATCCATTCACCAGTTGACAAATCTTTGTATTAATCATTACTATTAGCTAATATGAATAATTCTGCTATGAAAATACAGTGTTCATGTGGACAGACATTTTAATTTTTCTTGGGAAGATTGCTAGAGGGTAGCATTGTTGGTGATGTTTGGTAAGTTTATGTTTAATGTTAAACTGTTCTCCAAGGTGGCTGTACCCTTGTACATTCCCACCAACAATGTAAAAGAATGCCAGTTACTCCACATCAACGTGAGCACTTAGTACTTTTTGTCTTATTGATTATAGTCACCTTAGTGATATGTCTTGAACAAAAATGTACAAGATTTGTGTGCCAAGAACTATAATATATCTTTGCTGCAAATCACAAATTGTGATAGGTTATGTTTTCATTTTAACTTAGTTTAAAATAATTTCCAATTTTCTTCTTAACTTTTTATTTGGCTCATTTAGAAGTGTTCTTTTAGTTTCCATGTACTTGGGGGATTTTCCAGGTATCTTTCTCTTATTGATTGCCTCATACAGCCAGCAATTGACAAAATATGTTTGCAGGTAGGTTAACAAAGAGTACTCTCTGCTGGGTAGTAGACAGTTTCTTAAGCTGCGAAGGTTGACAGTTGTTATTTCTCTTACAGGTGCCTAAGTTATAATTTTGTTGGCATAGTTGATTAATTCAAAATTTTATTGAAATCTTGAAACAAAACTGGGAATAGTGAGGTACATAATGTGTCTACGTAGTGAGCTGAAATGCATGGAATGGTCAGGAGTGGTGAATTAGATGAAACAAGCTCTCAGACTACTTTGTTGGCATTGAGTGCCACATGTAGGGAAAATATACAGCACCATGCAAGCCTTCTGAGATTTTTTTTCTCCCCCTGACTTTCCAGCAACTTATTCATCAGAGGTCAGTGTGAATAGGAGAGAATTAAAAAAATATATACTTGGAGCGCCTGGGTGGCTCAGTGGGTTGGGGCCTCTGCTTTCAGCTCGGGTCATGATCCCAGGGTCCTGGGATCGAGCCCCACATCGGGCTCTCTGCTCCGTGGGGAGCCTGCTTCCTCCTCACTCTCTGCCTACTTGTGATCTCTGTGAAATAAATATATAAAATCTTGAAAAAATATATATACTTGATGGATCTGAGGCAGAGTGGCATAACAGAAGGACCGAATCATGATTTCAAGTGTGAAGAATAATTGGCTACTCCAGGGGTACATTGTGTTCATCCTCTCATTGACATCAAAGCGGAGAAATTATATTGCCTTTTGGGTCTACTGCCCTGTGCTGTAATCCAAGAGAAATTATATTGCCTTTTGGGTCTACTGCCCTGTGCTGTAATCCAAGAGGAAGAGCTCCTGCTAGTTATGTTAGATATTTAAAAAAGGACACCAAACTGAAGTTCTAAGGCAATTAAGGCTCTATTTAAGTTGAATGGGATATTTGAAATGTGCTAAAATTAGAGAACATCAAATAATTAAAAGAAAAGTCTAAATTGTGTAGTACTGACTATAAAGAAGACCAGATCATTAAAAGGTCAATGGGATTGCTGACAGCACAATGATATAATGCAGCCCGTCTACCAGCGCCATTAAACACTCGGGGGCAAAACTCCTTTGAGGCAAGCACATGAAGACAAGAGATCACAGCCAGCTCTTGAAACTGCAGCTGCTTTTAGTCTTCTAGAAACTTTGAAGTTACCTTTGATTTTTTTTAATCTTCCTTTTATTCTGTTTTTTTTCTCCCCTTCATAATATCTCTGGTATTCATCCTCTCTGTTTGGTCAAGGTTCTCTAGAGAAATAGGATTAATAAGATATATACAGAGGGAGATTTTAAGAAATTGGCACACATGATGGCAGAAACTGGCAAGTCCAAAATCTGTGGGGCAGGCCAGCAAGCTGAAAGTTCAGGTCAGGGTTAATGCTGCAGCCTGAGTCTGAATTCCATGGGGTACCAAGCTGGAACCTCTAGCAGGATTTCTGTGGTGCATTTTTGAGGAGAATTCCTTCTTTGGGATATTTCAACTGTTGGTCTTAAGGCCTTCGACTGATTAGATTAGGCTCACCCACATTCTGGAGGGTAATCTGCTTTGCTCAGAGCCTACTGATTTCATTTAAAACCACCTCAATGGCAACATCTAGACTGATGTTTGACCAAAACAATCGGGCATTGTAACCTTGCTGAGTTAACCCATAAAATGAACCATCACATTTTTCCCCCCATTTGTATGTCTGCCTTCAACCTATATTCTCATGCTTACAGCCCACATTGACCCTGGGCTAGTCTCCCAAGTGTCTTCATGCTTCAGTTGATCTTTCCTGTGCACCTGGCATGTTCCTGGAATAATTTTTTCCCTGACGTTCTGTTATCTTATCCAGCCTATCAGACTACACTGATTTCCGCTTAATTTCTGACTCTCTCTTCTCCCCATTCATGATGTTCTCCTCACTCTTCTCCACATGAATGACTCATTCTGTGCTGGTCATATCATAGTTGGGCTGTCATGTTTCCACCTTTAATTTTCTAAGACTCTCCCAATTTTGGGTCCAGATTACATTTGGCCCCTTTCCCATGATAACCTCATATCTCTGGAGTACTTATACTATCTATCACCAGTAGCTTTTGGTTAAGCAGTTAGTCATTCTTCAGTTTGTTTAAGGTGTGTTATCTTTATCTCCTTAATCAAATTGTAAGGTACTTTAGCTAGGAATTGTGTTTTATTTCTCTTGTATGCACCGCTTTTCCTAGAACAATGGTAGCCAGTGGTTGCAGGAAGGAGATAATTTAGCCATTCATTGATTATGGCAAAAAACCAAAATCTAGAACATTGTGTAATTCAAACTTAAATGATGCATAAAGCTGCAGTTGAGAACTAGAGTAATACGGCCTTCAGGGCCTTCCATTTTAACTACTAAACTAGAACTTCTGAGAATAAGCTCAAGACACTATATTTTTACAAAGGTGATTTTGATTTTGCAAGTCTGAAAACTGATGTTCAGCAATTCCTGTGTAGACTTCTTTCTATTTTGGAGCACCCCATTAATTCACAAAAGAGTTCAGTGTGCGTTTCCTTCAAGAAGGTCTGCGTTGTCCCTGCCGTGCATAAGGCTCCCTTTACTTTCTTACCTGGATTCTAGGAGTCCTGTCAACTCTTCATGCTTCCCACCGAGCCCCTCTCCAATATTGCCTCCGTATTGCTTAGAGTGTGCTCAAAATTTGCAAATTTGATTGTGTCATGTAAGCATAAAATGCTTTGCTTTCCCTTGTTCAGATTGACGTTCAATCTTCTTTACATGGTTTATGAGGCTGTTCAAGATATACCTGCTCCCTGTAGAGCTTGGGCTTCTTCTGCCCATGGATGGCTCCATGTCTCCATCCATACTAAGTTACTCAAAAGGGTCTTGTCCTCTCTTGAGTCTTGGCCTTTGTATGTGCAAAGACATATGCCATAATTCATGCCATTTGTGTAAGTAATATCAATTTGTAATCTAGGCACTGCTAGACACTAAGAATTTTGATATTAAAGATAAAATCCCCTCCTCTTCTGAATGCTGCTGACCAGTAGGAACATAGGTATGTAAATACTTATTTAACTATAGCTACTGTGGACTGAGAATCTATTATTTATCAGGACTGGACTAAGCATTTTGCATGAATTATCACTTAATCTTCACAACCACACTATAGGGAGCTGGGCTAGAATGCAGGTCTTTTGAATCTGGAGCCCACATTCTTAGCTGCTGGGCTTCTCTGTGGCTGTGCTGAAGGAGTTAAAAGGAACCACAATCATATTAAAGGAAACTTCATAATTTATTCAGGGTACAGTCTCCTCGGTTAATAGGAAAGAAAATTAAATGATATAAGACTAATACTTTTCCTTATTCCTTCATTACATTGCACTGGGCCAATATTTTACTTACTTTTATAGCAGCAGATTAACAAAGTCCTGTGGCAGGTACTAAATGAGAATGTGAAAGTTCCAGTTCCTCCCTTCAGCTGTCTCAGGTCAGTCTGCCAGCCCTCAACATGTAAACACTGACAGAGCTAAGTTTGAGAGCTGGCTCTGGACTTTCTTTAGTCATTTGTTCTTAGAAAATTACTTAACCTCTTCTTCTCAGTTTCCTTATCTGTAAACTGAAAAGCTCAATAGCTTGTAAACCGTGCTAAGACGTATTAACAGGTTTACGTAGGAAGATGATGTAATCAGAGTTGTGTTTTGGAGTAATTAACACTAACAGTTTTATGCAGTTGTCCAGATAAAGTGTCAGTGTGCCAGACGATGACATTAGCAGAGGATATGGAGAGAAGAAAACTCATGCATGTCTGTGTACTAAATTTTCACCCAAGTGACAAAAGAGGGGCTTGCTCTTTACAATTACACAGGCCCTACATGAACCCTAAGTTTTAAACTTCTTCCCTGTTATGATTCTAATTAATTTGAGTCATCCCAAGCCTCAGTCTACTGAATGAAAGTCCGGTGGCAGGCAAAATAATTTCTTATGGAACAGTTTATGAATCTTTAGGGGATGTGATTATCTGTTTATTGGAACAAGATATATTTGAATTAATGGATAAAAATGTAGAATTCTGACATACCTATGGGGAAGAATTTTTTTTTTTTTTTT
>PISX010013019.1:0-58366 GCA_004024625.1 Mellivora capensis | reverse complement strand
CCCGGACCACCCACGTCTTCCTCGCCTCTGGCCGCGCTCCGAGCTCACCCAGCCTGCGACCGGTTCAAGGTAACCCCGAGCTGAGAGCTCACTCCTCGGCTCTGTCTCTGTAGCCGGCTTCCCGCTCCGATACCTGCTAGCTCTGCAACACTCAGACACCCTTCTGTGACCCTGCGGGACCTGGGGCCACGCTGACCCCACGTGGGCTTCACCCTGGTTTAGCCTCTGGAGCAATGTCCCTCCGTGGAGCAGACTTTTAAAAGTCCCGATTTAGTGCTCCGTGGCTCCGCCGCTTGCCGGGAGCCGGCCCCTCCCCCGCGGTCTATCCTCCCGTCGCTTTTGATTCACTTCTTCGCCAGTCCTACCTTTCAGAAAGTGGTCGATTTCCTATTTCCAGAATTGCTGTTCTTCCTCTCTTCGATCTCCCGTTGGATTTGTAGGTGTTCACAGTGGTTTGATAAGCTATCTAGCTGATCTCCTGCTACCTGATGACTTCTCAGCTGCTACTTCTCCGCCATCTTGCTCCTCCCTGTCTTTTGATTTTAGACAGGTATAAGGTAATATCTCATTGTGGTTTTGATATGCATCTCCTTGTTGATGATTAGTGACTAATCATCTGATGACTTTCAAGTGAATATTTTGATTTGTGCATTGTATTATACATGTTGATTCATTCTGTGAAAATACTGAAAGATTAGTTTTTACATATTTGAAACACAGTAAAACAATTTTTCATAATAATATAGTGATTCTACCTTCTAAATTAATACTGTAGTTGGATAATCACATTTAAAAATCTCAGTAAGAGCATCAGTTTATAAGATAAGACCTAAAATTCTATTTTCTTCATACTTCATCTGAAACTATAAAACCAATTATAAAAAGTTATTTTCTGTGCACAAATATAAGATAATTATTTCATATGACCTTTTGATATAATTGTCATAGAAGACTGGTTTTAGGATAAAACAAAATAGTCTTGATATGCTTGCAATTCTGATATTTTTTTTTAATAGAGCAGGAATATTATCCCTAATTTTAATACTTTATATGTTATTATTATGAAATAATTATCTTAAGAGATGAACATGACAGAATTGACTAAAATAATATACTCTTTACCACTCTCCACCTATGTTATTGGATTATCTTTATAGACTGGGTACTGTGGATTCCAAGACAGAAATTAAATACTGATAAAATTAGTGCTTTAGTTATTCACATTTTCCATTGAAAAAGCTTCATTTTGGTCATACTGAGTCTTTATATGTAAAAATACCCCGGGAATGCTAAAACAAGGAGATATATAAACTAAAATCCAAAGAACAAAACTTTTTAAAAATTTATTTTAATACTCACAGCTCATAATATACAATGTATATTTAATACTGCAGTTAAGATTTCACACAGTTCTGACCCTTGTTAATTATAAACGTTTTGGAACTTATCATGAGGTATGCTTTTTCATGCCCCCAAGTCAAATTTTAAAATGTGTATATTCTATATGTACTCAAAATTTTTGAATAAACATCCTCACTTAAATATTAGAATTTCATTCATAATATGTACTTCTCTATTTCAAAAAGTGATTAAAATAGAATAAGCATGTGTTTTAGTGATATATATTAAATCTTGTTAGAAATCTAGAAAGTGTAGCAAACATCATAAACATAGTAATCCCCAGTGTCCAGAATAAACATGCTAGCTATTCAAAAGAAATAAATGTTTTCAGGTGATTTAACTTTAAATTGTGTAATGATATAGATGATAAAGATAAAAGCAATGAATAAATGCAGGCACACATTTGTCATTCCCCTGACAATGCACCAGCTTCTCAAAGTAATTGACAGTCTTTCACCACCAAGTGAACAACCTTCGGGACTTTATTTCATGTAGGAATTATTTATATAAACTTTCAATTAGAAACAAAGACTCTACAGTAAGCTTAAACTTGATAAAAGCATTTCTGCAAGGGTATGAGCTACTGAGCTCTAGATATATAATGCTTGATTCAAATAGATTATAATAGCTAAAGGAATAGATGTGAAGTATGTCCTTGGGATATTGTCCTTTATATAGTTTCTCTCAGCTGGATTTTTTTTAAGATTTTATTTATTTATTTACTTACTTACTTATTTATCAGAGAGAGAGCACAAGCAGAGGGAGTGGCAGGCAGAGGGAGAAGCAAGCTCCCTGCTGAGCAAGGAACCCTATAGGGGACTGGATCACCGGACCCTGGGATCATGACCTGAGCTGAAGGCGGTGGACTTTTAAATGAGCTGGAGAGCAAATGAGTCAAAGTTAAGATCTTCAGTTACAGCCTCATACACATATGTTATATTGACCTGGATACAACACATTTTAGGTTCATAATAATTACTAGGTAATCTGTGTTCATTCTTTAACGGTAACTTCTATAAATCTTTATTTGACCCTTGTATATAACCTAGAAGTTGAAACAAGGTAGCTTCCACTGCATAGTTTATTTTCTGCTACTGACCATTTGAGGATCTGAAATCATTTCCTACATACTTAGGTAGCATGGGTATAGAAGATTTTAGAGATATTTTTCCCCCTGCTTTCAACTATATCTTTTTTAAGTTTTTGTTTAAATTCCAGTTAGTTAGGAACACCTGGGTGGCATAGTCAGTTGAGCATCTGACTTCATTTTAGCTCAGGTTATGATCTCAGTGTCATGAGATTGAGTCCCCCCCCCCCCCGCCCCATAGCGATTTTCTCTCCCTCTTCCTCTGCTCCTCCTGTTTGTGCTTTCTTTCTTTCTCTCTCTAAAATGAATAAATAAATATTTTTTAAAACCCAGTTAACATACAGTGTTATATTAGTTTCCACTGTACAATATAGTGATTCAACACTTCCATACAACACCCAGTGTTCATCACACAGGTACACTCCTTAATCTCTATTACCTATTTAATCCTTCCCCCCACCCACTTCCCCTCTGCTAACCCTCTATTTAGAGATAATATTTGAAATAAAGGATATCTTGTGTCATTTCACATAAATCTTTATCTCTATCTCTCTATATCCATTTTTTCCATCTGTATATCTATAGATAAAGGTAGAGCTTGGAAGATAGCTAATATGATATTGCAAGAATAGCTTTCCATATGAATAAATGATAACAATATTGATTTAATATATTCTATTCAAGACAGTATTAGAAAATATAATTTTGATTGTTAAGCCTTTGATGTTCCTTTAAATTCCTGAGATTACATCTTTACCATAATAGGGCATGATTTTTAAAATCTATGAAACCGAGTAAGAAGGAAATAGCTTGTTTGCATATAAAGCTTAATGTATTTAAAGTATATTAAAATGGTGGTTGAACTCTGTAGGTGTTCTCCTCTGGCAAGGTTGTTTAGCATATATAAATCATTAAAATAATGGAAAATAACCCAAGCTCAAGTGGAATTGGAATGACTGTTTAACAAGATAGTTTTAAAAGTAATTTGAGAACAAAGTTAGAAAAACAAAAATGCCCTTGAAGAAACTAATCTTTCAGAGAAAGTTATTTTCCAAATGTGCAAATGACTAAGAATTGTGAAGTCCCATAAGTTATTATGGACAAAATTTCTCCACACATCTGGCATCCCTACTAGCAGCAGGGCAACTCCGATTTTAGCTTTGTTAGGTTTAGACATATAGAAAAGGAATGGAACGCAATTATAAAATGGATCTTTCTCCATGTATTTGCTGCCTAAAAGAGATTCATTTTAAACCACACCACCGATTGAAAGTGAGGATATAAGTAGCCATCCATGCTAATGGATGTCAAAGGAAAGCTCAAGTGGCCATGCTTACAGCAGTCAAACCAGATTTTAAAGACTATAACAAGGGATGAAGGGCATTATATTATAATTAAGGGACCTATCCAACCAGAAGACCTAACAATTGTAAATATTTATGCTCCCAACTTGGGGGCACACCAATATATAAATAAATTAATAATAAACATAAGGGAACTCATTGATAATAATATAGTAATAATAGAGGACTATTATACCCCACTTGCCTCAATGGATAGATCATCTAAGGAGAAAATCGAAAAGGAGACAATGGCTTTGAATAGCACACTGGACTGGAAAGACTTAATAGATATAGTCAGAACATTTTATCCTAAAGTAGAATATAAATTCTTTTCAAGTGCACATGGAACATTCTCCAGAACAGGTCACAAATCAGACCTCAACAAGTACAAAAGGACTGAGGTCATACCATGAATATTTTCAGACCACAACGCTATGAATGTGAAGTCAACTACAAGAAAAAAAAAAACATTGGAAAGACCTCAAATATATGGAGGTTAAAGAACATTTTACTAAGGAATGAATGGGTTAACTAGGAAATTAAAGAAGATATTAACAACAACAACAAAACATGGAAGCCAATGAAAATGATAATATGACAGTCCAAAACCTTTGGGATGCAGGAAAGGCAGTCCTCAGAGGGAAGTATATAGCAATACAGGTGTACCTGCAGAAGCAGAAAAGTCTCAATACACAACTTAACCTTACACCTAAAGGAGCTAGAAAAGGAACAGGAAATAAAGCCTAAAGGCAGCAGAAGAAGGAAAATTACTTATAAATATTAGAGCAGAAATAAATGATATAGAAAAAGACAAAAAAAGTAGAACAGATGAATGAAACTAAGAACTTGTTCTTAAGAGGAACTAATAAAATTGAAAAACCCCTAGCCAGACTTATTGAAAGGAAAAGAGAAAGGACTCAAATAGATAAAATTATGAATAAAAGAGGAGCAATCACAATAAATACCACAGAAATAAAAACAACTATAAGAGAACACTATGAAAAATTATATGAAACAAACTGGATAATCTGGAAGACATGGACAAATTCCTAGAAACTTACAAAGTACTAAAACTGAAATAGGAAAAAATAGAAAAGTTCTTTGAGCAAGACTAAAGAATTAACTAACACAAACGTAAATAAAAGCAAGTAGAAAGAACAGCCTTTAGCCTTCAAACTCCATTAGCCCTTCAATAAAGAACAGAAACAACTATTGCTGCAAATGTTTGTTGTTGTAAGTTTGTAACTCCCCGATTATCTTTTAATTATGTTTAGCCTCCTTTCCATTTGCCTGATGTTACTAGCAATAAAAACTATTGATTTAAAAAGAACAGAAGTTAGGAATACTGTATCCTTTAGAGATCTGTTAGTGCACAATGGCATCTTAAAAAGTATCTGTTGGTTACTATGAGGAGAGAGGCAAATGGACTAACTCTCTGGGACTTAGACATAGAGAAGGAAAGGCCAAAAAAAACAAAAACAAAAACAAAAACAAAACCCCAAAAAACAAAAAAACAATGAAGTCAGCCTAGGACCTGACCGAAATCCCTAGGTTTGGGGAATATCTGTATTTGTGATGTCATTTCTTGTCATCATTCACCAAAACTGTGTGATCACTGTATGGAATTCTCATTTCAAAATGGGATAGCAGTATTTACAAAGATCCCTTTTATTATTTTTGCATTTCAACTTTAGTTAGTTAACATACAATCCAATATTGGTTTCTGGAGGAGAATTCAGTGATTCATCGCTTACATACAACACCCACTGCTCATCATAACAAGTGCCCTCCTTTAATATCCATCGCCCATCTAGCCGATGCCCCTGACCACCTCCCTTCATCAACCCTCAATTTGTTCTCTCTTGTTAAGAGTCTCTTATGGTTTGCTCTTAATCATGGGAATCAAACTGAGGGTTGCTGGGGAGGATGGAATAAATGGGTGTTCGACATTAAGGCGGGCATGTGTTGTAATGAGTACTGGATATTACATAAGACTGATGAATCACTGACCTCTAACTTTGAAACCAATGATATATTATATGTTAATTAATTGAATTTAAATTTTAAAAAACTAAAAATTAAATAATTTGGAATTCACTGTCATATGGTTGTTACTGAGACAAAATTTTCATTTTCATTTTAAAAAGTCAAATAATGTTTTTCAATAATCATCTTTTGCCAATACTCACTGTTATTTCTATAGGGCTGTAAAGATAAATGATTGGTACATCCATACATGTCTGTATCATAGAGAAATAATTATCCTTAGCAAATGAAGCCCATGCCCAGGGAAACCTAAAGTTTAGATTTATGCATATTAGGACTCAAAAAAATCAAATTTTATGGTTTAGCATATAAACTAATCTCTGCATGGTCCAGAAAGAAAACTGCTTTTATAAGAGCAATATCAAGCATTTAATCAGGTGCTTCCTGGAGGAAATCTTCCTCAACAATAGGGATGAGGGTACCAAGTGGAGTTGTTATCTCACCTCTGTAATAAACTTACTTCCATAACCCAGAAAAAAAAGTCTCTTATGGTTTATTTCCATTTCTTTTTTCCTCCTTCCCGTATGTTCATCTGTTTTCTTTCTTAAATTCTACATATGAATGAAATCATACGGTATTTGTCTTTTTCAGGCTGACGTACTTCACTTAGCATAATACACTCTAGCTCCATCCATGCCATTGCAAATGGCAAGATTTCATTCTTTTTGATGGCTGAGTAATATTCCATTATATCTATATCTATATCTGTCTATATACCACATCTTCTTTATCCATTCATCAGTCAATGGACATTTGGGCTCTCTCTATATTTTGACTATTGTTGACAATGCTGCTATAAACATCAGGGTCCATGTACCCTTTCAGATCTGTATTTTTTAATCTTTTGGATAAATAACTCGAGTGCAATTGCAGGATCATAAGGTAGTTCTATTTTTAACTTTTTGAAGAATCTCCAAATTGTTCTCCAGAGTGGCTGAACCAGTTTGCATTCTCACCAATAGTGCAAGAGGGCTCCCCCTTCTTTGCATCCTCACCAACACCTGTTGTTTCCTGTGTTGTTGACTTTAGCCATCCTGACAGGTATGAGATGGTATCTCATTGTGGTTTTGATTTGTACTTCCCTAATGATCAGTGATATTGAATATCCTTTCATGTGTCTGTTAGCCATCCATTTGTCTTCTTTGGAAAAATGTCTATTCATGTCTTCTGCCCATTTCTTAACTGGATATTTGTGTTTGGGGTATTGAAATTGAAAAATTTTGTAATTTTGTAAGAGAATTTCTTCAATTTTGTAAAATTGAAAAATTTTAAAATTTTTAAAAATTTATTTATTTTTCAGTATCTTTAAAATTCTTCATAAATGGTTTAGTAATAATAGGAATATTCAATCAGCTATTATTCTGTTAAAACCAATATTATTTAATGCAATTTGGTTGAGGAGCATTGGGTATTATCAAGTGTAGATAAGTAAAAAAACAAACAAACAGTATTTATTGGGAATACTGAGAATTGTTATCCCTAATAAACAAAATCCAGTTGGCTAGTTACTTTCTACATATTATTTTACATTTTACTCATGGCCAGATTGGGATAATTTATTGAGCAATATAAATAAGATGCTCCTTAAAAGTAGAAGAATTCATTTTCAAAGCTACAAAGATGAAATGCAAACTTCACATTAGAATTTATGTTTCTACTGGGAAATTCCCTGAAGCACGTTCTTTTGAAATGTCATTGAATAAGTTTTTAACCTCTCGAGCTTTTCCCACTATTAAGTAGTTCTCTACTTGATTTCTTCTTGCATCTCATAATCAGATGCAAGGTTCCAGTTCCTCTTCGGGCCTGGTCAGTTGCTCTGTTTTCTCGCATCTGGTTTTCTACGCCCAACCTCAATTCTGTAGCCTGTTTCCTCCTCCAAATACCTAATGTGTTTCCTAATTAAACAAGTTAAAATTAAATGGGATTGGTGATGGTAGTCATATTTATATATGCCAGCAGCTGGTGCACTTAAAAGAAAATGTTCATCTTTATTTACCAACCATAATTTTTCGTAATAACTTTTTCACATATTATCCCTCAGGGACTTTGTTTTTCTGTTGTAAGGTAAATGTGAAAATGTTTTGAAATACTTAATTTTCATAAAATGTCCAGTTAATATTTCTGGTAGTTGCCATTAAAAAATGGTTCTTTCCTAAATTCTTCTATGTGAAAAACAATACCCACCAGACATTTTAGTTTGCATAAGCATTATGCTTAGTGAGGGTGAACTTAAATTTGGTTACTGTTTTTTTGTGCATACTCCTAAATGATGACTTTAAAATATATTTTGTTTTATGGCTTACAGTGCACAGTGACAGAACATTCTCTCATTAGATATTCATAATAAGCCTCCACTGTCCTTAGAGCTCATAGCTAATGAAAAAAAAAGTTGTGAGTTTAAATAGCTTGTGCATGGCTGTATCAGTTCAGATACTTTCAACTGCAAAGAACAAAAACCCAATTCAAACGCATAAATAATAAAGAAATGTATTATTTACATGAAAAAGAAGGCAAGTTTCAAGGCCAACTTAATCCAATGGCTCCAACTCTAGATCTGCTTCCCTGGGCTTCCCCCCCCCCCCCATAATTTATTTGTTTTCTGTTCATTGGGCTGGGAATGAAATAACTAGAGGAAATATTGGTCTCAGGTGTCTCTGAAGAAATGTCCAACCAGGAGACAGACTGTCTCCTTCTATGGCTGATTTAAGATTAAATACAAATTTCCCAGAACCTATGTAACAAGTTTCATTTCATCCTACTGCCCAACTTTGATCTCATGCTCACTTCTGATCTCATTCATGTTGACAGAGGTGTGTCATGCACTGATAATTTCTTGTATTATTTTTACTTCATAATGATGATTAGGGCAGTAAATAAATATTTGGGTGTGCAATTTACTGTTTAATTTCTCTCACCTGTGGTACAATGTAAGTGGGTGGGGTTTGTAAGTCTGGTTTCTCACTGTAGCAAAGCGTAGCCAAATCCCTCGAATGTAGTAGATATTTGATAAATACTTGGTTATTAAGCTAATAAAACCTGAGAGAGTTTCTTCTAATTACTTCTGTATGGCACTTAGTATTTTATTTAGGTGGAGTGGGGACTGTAGACCATCAACTCTTCTTGGGGACAAAATTGACTATGGGAAATATTTAAGCTGTTATCGTTGTGATGCAAGCATCTTAGGGCATTTCTCTACTCTCTCTGTAGTGTTTTCCTATCATTGTGACAGATACAAATGTACCATATTTACTCATTAACAAAATAAGGTTGTAAAAATCATCTCACATCAGTTTTTCAAATCAATCACAGTTAGCAGTAGTTCAGTACTTCTTGGTTAAACTTTGCCTTCCTTTTAATTATTCAGGCTACTCCAGAGTTTCTAGCCCCAAAGCACATCAAATTTGATTTCCTTACCAAATAGAAGAACCATTAGAATTCTTCCTTGCATCCCTGCCATTGATTCCTGCTATTTTGTGGTGCCAATTTTTGATGCCCAGGTACACACAGTCTAAGAGATCCTCAGTGTTGCTTTGCTGGTTTGGCTCACTTGTCCCTCCAGGATGATGGTACACAGCTTTAGGGCTTATCTCTGACAAAAGTTTCTCAGACTTTGTCTCCTAATATTGCATCTTTTACTTCTAACCTACATCAGTAGCTACACAGCCATCGCTCTGGCACCAGGTGGCCCCTGGGTGCTGATTTGGAATGCACATAAGTATGCCACATCAAAAACACTTAGCCTCTTCTCTTCAACTGACCCATATCTAAAAATCAAGCAGATTCTTATTATCATTTTAGTCCTCTTTAAATGAAGAATCTATGTATAGCTGTTTCTCCTAAATTCATAAAAGAGCAAACTGGACTCACCATTTAGAAACATTTTATCTTCAGCAATATCAAGATGATTTTTTTAAACCTCCTTTCTCTTCTAAAGAAGAAAAACAAATTACAAATGCAATCTGTAGTAGAATTTTCTACACTATTAAGTACCTCTCATTTTTATTTTTTGATAAACACTGACTGATGTAGATTGGCAGTTGCATTTTGAAAAGCAAAATCCCAGGAGTAACCAATGATTTCATTAGGCCTGGTTTAGTGCTGTATTAGACTATACTTAGATGTCAAATAATATTCACATTTATATTATGAAAAATGTTATTTTTGAAATGAAAAACTATATATAGCTATGACATGAGTAGTTACAGTCAAATGAAATAGAAAGTTATGACATTTTGTGTTCCAAACAAAAGCAGAGGAATAGGAAGTGTCGTTATGCTAAGGAGTTGTGTTACATGTATTCTGATGGATTCTTAATAGCCATGTGAACACATCACAACATCTCAAAGCCTTGAATGCTTCATCAGAAAATTTGGGATAATAGTTATGCCTATTCTATAAAGTGTAACACAGGATTAAATAAGATAAGGATTGCAGTTAACTTATCAGCTTAATATATGGCTCACAATAAATAATAAAGGTTATTATCATAATTCTCAAACACATGCACTTGGAGATTAAATAAAAGAGATCCTTATATGTACTTCCTGTATATCCTTATGTTATCAAACTATTTTTACTTGAATTAGATGCTTTCTGGAGGTTTGCTGGTACATTAAAAAAATAATCATTATTTAGAATTTATTTTCTTAGCCTTTAGTAGCTGTCATCTTGATTTCTTTTTCATTTCTTTGAACTTTCCTTGTTTTCCCCAAAGTGAAGTTACAGGCCAGTATAATTCTAAACTTGCCTGGAGAGGTCGGAATTGAATGGAACTATAACATCTTCCTGACTCTTTTTCCAGATTTAAGCCTTAAGCCTAGAATCAGAGAGGAAAGAAATTACAATTAAATATAGTAATGTTGAACTGTATTATATACAATTTAACTTATTTTATCTTCTCAGCATCTGTGCAATAATGTCAGGAAGGTTTTATTATCCCATTTTTACATAGTCAAAATTAGTTCTCAATGAGGTTAAGTAATTTCCCTAAGGATTCATGTCTGAGAAATGGCTGGATGGTAACTCGATCATGAGACCCAGTGATGTTTTCTTTCTACTGCATTATTCCCCCATTATCTTTCAAAACACAACTTAAAATTTTAAAAATTATTTTGCTTATCTTTTCTTTCACTTTCCCATCTATTAACTAGGCAAAGCCATGCTTAAACTATGCTATTTTGTGAGGATATAGAGATTACTAATAGAAGAATGAAGTGTTAGAAGATAGAAGGAGACAATTAGTTTTTTCTGTGTAACACTTGGTTATTCATCTGCTATAATGAGTATCTCAGTGATTGGAAGAAGTTTGTCAAGAGAAGTAACAAGATGGCATATAAGTAATTCCTTTCTGTATCACGAGTCCCAAGAATATCTGCAGGTTTGGAAGTTCACTAAAAGGATCTCACATTACTCAGGCACAGTTGTACTTACTGCTGTGGTTTATATTGCAGTGAATGGGTTAGCAAGGGAAGACATATTAGGCTGAGTCTGGAGGAATCCATGCATAGGATTTAGGAAGTCCTCCCTTAGGAAGTGCTGCAGAGAATGCACTCTTTCCTTCAGTAGTTAAATGAGCAACACATATGCAGTGTTTTTGCCCAGGAAAGCTTGCCATAGATTCAGCCCAAGGTCTTTGGTGGAAACTGGTTATACAGGATCTCTTTGTGTGATCAACCACAATTATAGAAATTCCAGATTCCCGCAAGGAAAGCAGATTTCACCAGATTTCACCATAAATCAGACTGATACAGTGAATTCAGTGCCTCAGGCAAACCAAAAGCCTTAATGGTATAGGGAATTTCAAAAGCCAAGTTCCTTGATGCCAGCTCTGCAAGCGGATCCTTCTCAAGAGTAATATTTAGACCTGCTGTGTTAACTCACTCTGGGCGAAATAACACGTGTTGTCTTCTGTTATCACAGGAGAACCCAATAGTCTAAAGCCCACATTTTCAAATTTTTCTCCTGAATTTCACCTACATTGTGAAGACATTACAGATCAACGTAGTTGAATATGACTTAGGAACACACATTTATTAAGGTCTATTTGCTTGTCCTATGCAGCACACTAAAAAAAAAAAAAAAAAAAAAAACAATTACAGTGCTTTTATAAAGTCAAGGGCATAAAGGTTGAGGGGGATGCAAATGGGGATTCATTTTTTTTTAAGATTTTTATTTATTTATTGGTCAGAGATAGAGAGCACACAAGCAGGGGAAGAGACAGAGGGAGAAAAGCAGGCTCCCCTCTGAGCAAGAAGCCCAAAGCTGAACTTGATCCCAGGACTCTGGGATCATGACCTGAGCTGAAGGCAGATGCTTAGCCAACTGAGCCACCCAGGCGTCCTGTAGATGGGGATTTAACATTCGGAACAGACCATGGCAAATGCTGTAACAAGTGTTCAAAGATTAAGGAAGTATAAGGAAAGGAAATACGATTTTCCTTTACAAAGATTTGAGAAAGCTCAGGAGATAGTGACATTTGAGTTCTGTTATCCTTAGAGATTTCTATAGCAGAGATAGTACCATGACATTTTTGTTATAGGCAACAATCACAGGAAGCTGTGAATGTACAAGAGATTGGGAAATATTGAGTACTTTGATGTAGCTCAGTGTGACACAATAATATATATCGTTATATAATAATAAAAGTTATATTATCATAATATTAATTATAAATGAGGTCAGACATGTGAACTGATCAAAGATTGCAAGTGTTTTGAATTCCATGCCAAAGAGATTGGTTTACTCATTTTCTATCATAAAATGAGAGTTATCCCATTGGCTGTGAAGCAGCAAATTATTTCCCACAATATTGGAAAATAATGATAGCTCTTATGTTCATGTTTATCACTTAGGAAATTCCAATGGTTTTAGGAGCTGTGTTCCAGGAACTCTGGATGAAGACCATAATGTATTTTTTATTTTAAATCACAATCTTAACAAGTTGTTTATTTTTAGTGCTCCATATGGATTTTATTTTCATCATTACCTATATAATAAAGAACAATAAAACTTAGTCAGGCCTGATCTGATTGTTGATCTGTTATGTTTAAAAATTTTTTTTGAAGAATTGAATTACATTTATTAAGAAATATTTCAATTATGATGGACTTAGATTATTATCTTAGAAATACATAGATGTGTAGAAATTATAAGAAATTTTCATCCAATCATACAGGAAATTTTATATTAATCTTTTTAAAACTCATAATTGAATATAGCTTCCTACTTTAATATGATTGAGTTAAAATATTAGGATACTACTGAGAGATTCAATAAGTAGTAATTTATTCTGAGTCATAGGTGCTAAGTGTATGTATAAAATGAAATTAAAGTGTCTTATTAGTGTATTAAAGCTTATTTATCAACTTAATTAAAACTGTCTTCTGATTTTACACCATATCTGTAGTATTTTACATTTTCCTGCCATGTTTTTTGTTTGTTTCTTTTTATCTGAGATGAGATGAGCTTGGGATAGTATTAAAAATAATTCAGAAGTAAGCTAGAAGGAGACCACTTTATTGAGGACATTATTTATATAAACTGTTTTCAAAAATATCATAGAGCCACCAAAATGGGTCACATTCTACAAATGATAGATTTGGGTTTTGAAACAAATGCTGCATATTTTCCTCCTTAAAAACCACACCATTCTGAGAAAGAACTAATTATCTTAAGGCTCTGAGTCAACTGTTGCCAAATGGTCTCACAGTTAGCAACAGAAGAGAAATGAAGCACAGAGCAGTAAACCTTGGGGATTCACCTGGCCTCCTTTGCAGCCAAGATTGTTCCTATGGTGTCAGACAACAATTAAAGAGCCTGAAATTGAAGGTGACTCAGAAAAGGGCAAACTGAAAAGTTTAACTCTCACAACCAGGTCATCCACATCACAGTAAAAGAATAACCAAAACATAGTGAAGGAATAAAAGAATATCATTTTAGAAGGTAGAGGTGAATTGGTAATTATCCTTAATGGTTATTTGGAAAAGTAGAACAAAAACTGGTATCACGTATATTGTGGACTTTGACTAACTCACTGTATAATCTTGAGGAGTCAGGTTCCTTACCTCAAGGACTCAGTTTACTCACAAAATTAAAAAAAAATGAGCTAAATAATTTCTTAAGCTGTTTTTTTTTTTTAAATTTAACACTCTGTAAATCTTTATCCAGAGTTTCACATTTACAAAACATTTTAATGTAAGCACCGTAAGAAATATATCTTGTCCTATATTGACCCAGAACATAAAATAGGGTCTGGCATATCGTAGGCAACAACACAGTGTTGATTGAATGAATGAACGAGCCAGAGAACAAAAGTGAGAAGTCAGTGAGTTGGTTAAATGACTGTTGACAGGAGGATAATATGCTAACACAAAAGTTGGTCCATAAAGACTATCTTTCCCTTCCTCTTTAAAGTAAACTGCACTCTTGGTGATGGTGGGACAAGGTTGGTAAAAGGGAGCTAGGGAATTCCACAGTTTCTCACAGGTTTGCAGGCCCCTTCTTAGAAAAGCTAAAAGTAGTTTGAAGTCCTTAAGACTAAAGAATACATTTCTGAACACTTCTTTGTCATACAAATAAACCCTTGACTTTAAAGCTGTGGTCAGATTGCCTAACATTTCCATGGGTACACTTTCAGGTTGACTAAATCAGAAAACCATATTTTTGGAGTTAATACACGGTATTTAATTTCAAAATATGTCATCTGAGCTGGTACATCCTGGCTAAACTTTGCCAAATGTAGCCGTGGAATTTATGTAATAAGACTTTCTTACTCTTACAAATCACTGCAGTAGTTTCAGTGGAAATCTGATTATTGCAAATTGTGTACTTAAAGCATCACCTGACTTTTGAAAGATGTTATTATCAGATTGGGAGGATAAAAATATGTCCCAAGTAGTTGTAACATTCTCTTCTTAATGTTCATAGATTTCTAAGAGCAATCCAATTTCCAGAAATTCATGATGCAAATGCAGTTAAATTAGAGAATAGGGAAATGGAAATTGTTATTTTATTTTCAGGTAGGCCTTTGAGTTTGAGAGGACATTAAATTACATTATGCAGCATTGATCTGTCAACGTTATGTAACATTGATCTGTCGATGAAAATTTAAGCCACTGTGCAATTTCTGACTTATGGTTGGAGACTACACATTTATTTTTCTGTTCTGTTTTGCTATTCCTAGAAATTAACAATGACAGAAATAAACACACTTAATAAAGTAAGATCTCTAGCAGTAGATTTTTACATAGTCTGATTTATTTGTTTAATATTGAGTCTTCAGTAGAGTTGCTCAGATGTACAGAGAGGTATGTAATGAAAACTATATTTAAAAGTGGAAACTTTAAGTGAATATGCTGAAAACTATGCCAATTTACAAGGTAATAATTATTAAAAATAAAAAATAAAAAGTAGCTACAGCAAAGTTTAAATAATGTACTCACACTGGCACTGGTTATCTGTATAGTATTTTAGAGTGCTCTTAGATGAGTTAAGGGAGATTTTTAAAGAAAAGCACTGAGCCTACCACATTCTCATTCAATTGGCAGGCAGAGGTTAGAGGGTGAAGCAGGAGCCCCTCATGTGGGGCTCTGGTGAGCAGGGAGCCCCACATGAGACTCAGATCCCAGAATCCTGGGATCATGACCTGAGCCAAAGGCAGATGCTTAACCGAATGAGTCACTGAATCACTAGATTTTAAACTTTGGAAGGATAAGAATTATTGTCTGGGTTTTTTATTTTTTTCATGCCTATTTTCCCAGAGTCTAGAAGCTAGAGTCTGGCATGTATTTTATGTTCACACACATGTAACCCACATGGTCATTGTAAAATGCATAATTAGTTAAAGCCTTTAAGCTGTTGTGACCTTTAAAGATGTCTATTAGAGATAAGTAACTTATCTCTAATAAAGGATCATACTGTTTGGTTAGTACCATGGTGGTTTCTTTTTTATTTTTTTTTTTTTTTTACTCTTTCCAAAGAGTAAACTTCTTTTCCTAGATGCAAAAAGAATGTAAACTTCTCCTATCACTTCAGTTAGGCAGAGAACATAGAAGTGGTATACAAACACTATTGGGCAGAGAGCCTGCAGACATCGCAAGAGGAGGACAGCATTGAGGGCTCCACCGAACAAGTAGAGTGAGACAAACATTCTGGGTAGTAAGTAGTGGCAGTGAGCATTTTGCAGTGCCTGTTTAGGAACAGAATTCATTACTTCATGGGAACGTTGAAGAACTGAGCTGTTGAGATTTCTGCAAATAATAGTGACCCTGACAAATGAAAATTCATCTTAATGCAGACTGACATGAGGGGAGAGATGTTGGTGAGACCCAGGAAAAAGGACAAACAGAATGTGTAGTAGTCAAGAAGTTGAAAGAAAAAGTTAAATAAAAGCATTTTTTGGGGGGTGCCTGGGCAGCTCACTCGGTTAAGCATCTGCCTTTGGCTCAGGTCATTATGCCAGAAGCCTGGGATCAGTTCTGCATTGGACTCCTTGCTCAGTGGGAGTCTGCTTCTCCTCTGCTTTTCCTCCCACCCCAGCTTGCGCTCTCTCTCTCACTCACTCTGACAAATAAATAATTAATAAATAAAGTTTTAAAGAACAAACTTTTTTTTCATCTTCTCTTGGATTTTCATCAAGAGATCTTACTTAAGAAGGAATTGACAGTGTCAGTATCAGAAACCTTTTGAATGTCATTTAGAATTTAGTACATAAAATCACATGTAACTTTACCATTTTATAAACTGATGTCCTCAGTTCATAATATAGACTCAGTCTTTCTGAGCTAAACCTTTTTAAATTTTTAAAATTCTGATAAAACCTAATAATTACTCTAAGTATTGTGATAGATTCCTGTAATCCATGCTATTTGTCATCTTGATAGAAAAGGGACAGTGTCCAGGTGAGAATTCTCTCTTAGATTTCGAATTCAACATATTTTTTCTTATAAAGTCTTTGTCATTGATTATTGCTCAGGCACTTAAGAGAAAAAAATGATGGCATGTTTTGGTGTTGTCACAAGATCTAATGTGATAAAAAAATGCTGAAACTCTTAAAATGATAAATAAAATTTTAAATTTTGTTCATCTAACTTTATTAAGAATAAATGAATTTATTTTATGTGATAGATCACTAAAGCCAGTACCACTTCCATAATTTACAAATATAAACTAACCTAGTATAGATTGAGCGAAACTCTTTATAGATAATGGATGAATAGAAAAGTAAATAATCCATTCATTCAACAAGGATTTAGCATTTACCATGCTCCAGGCACTGTTTGGGCAATTGGGGTGAATTAGAAAACATAATAACAAAAATCCCTGTTTTTTTGTCACTTAATTTCTAATGTGGTAAGATAGATAATACAGATTAATAATAAATTTATACAGTATGTTAACAGGTTGTAAGTGTCCCTGGAGGTAAAAAAGAGAGTAAACTCTAATATTAAAGAGAGTTGTAAAAGTAGACCTTAGCAGACCTCACTGAGAAGGCAAAATGTAAACAAAGATGAGATGCTGTTGGAGTTGGCCATGCAGACATCTAGGTGAGGGGCATTCCAGCTGGGATGAGCCCCTAGTTCAAAAACCAAAGTAGAAGAATGCCTGTTGTTGTCCAAGCACTATCAAGAGAGCCAGATTCTGTAATGGAATGATGGGAATGGACATTAAGAGGAGTTGGGAAGTGATAGATGATACATAGATAGATAACCATATGCTAAATATTAATCCTCTCTTTTGAATTACCTCACTACATCCTATTTTTATGTTGCATGTGTAAGAATGTAAAAGGCAGCTTAGTAGACAGATTGTTAGCTAAGTATAACCAGACTATAATTTTTCAGATATTTAACAATGCCACATTGCACACATTAAGTACTGATCCTGTCCATATCTGATTAAATTCACAGTCAGACTGATGTTTACCACCATGAGAGTATTCTAAAGCAATCTGCCTTTCATTGACAATATGAAGGGTTACTTGTTTTCTGAAATGGTATTTTTAACTTCCTTTTTAAGAATTCAATTAACAAAGAGAGGTTGTCAGAAATAATATTAAGCAAAGTCTTGGCAGAAGTTTTATGTTGTTGATTGTCTCATACCTAAAATGTAAGGACATCTTTTCCGTTAATGACCACCAAGCTACGAACATCAGAAACACTGGAAATAATCCATTTTTAGAGCATACTTCTTTGTATCTAAGTTCATAAAATATCAGGACCCGAGTCTCTGGAGCAGAAGAAATTTAACGTATGTGCTATACCAAGATGAGCACTGCTAAAATACTGGAGGCTTGAAAGTGCTTGAAAGTGCTATTTACTTGTTTAATATTTTAGTTGGCCTAGAGCAATGATCATCACAGACAAACTCTATGAAAATGTTATTTATGCCCCACATAGTTACATTAATTTTCTTTTAATCTTTGTCTGCCCCAGGAAATATTTCAATTGAATATTACATTTCTTTCCAAGAAATCAAGAACCCTGGAATCCAATCTCATTTACTTTAAGTTTTCTTTTTTTACAGTTATTGCCAAAACCTAAATGAATTCAAAACCAAGAATTTATCTTGGATTTACTTCTCCAGTATATAAAAATGACATGGTTTAAGTGAAGTTTAATATAATTCCAGAAATGGGCTTACTCATCTAGTGGGTTACTTATTTATTTATTAAATATATATTTATTTAATTCATAATTTAATTCATCTCAATATACATAAAGCATAAAGTGATAGTTACTCATGGAGGTAGTATGTGTAGTGGTTGCAAAAGAAACTTCGTAATCATATATTATTCATCCAGTACTAAACTCTACCTCTTTCTAGCTTTGTAACCTTAGACAAGTTAATCTCTCTGCCTCAATCATTCTATGACAAAATGGGAATTAATAATGGCACTTGCAACATAGTATAATTGTAAGGAATCAGTTACTGTGAGGAATACAAAAAGTTCATGCAAGATGCTTAGCACTAAAGTGCCTGTCTTCTAGGAAGAATTCGATACATTTATAATGTACTTGTTATATGCATATGTGTACATTTAAAAATATCCTGTGGTGTAGCTGTGTTATTACTTAGGAAATATGAGTTGATTTCCCATTTTTAAAATGTCAGAAATTTAGCTGTGAAGAATGGTGAAGTCCCTGAAAATAATGACGTATCTTGGTTTCTGAAAAGGGAGATGAGCAATTCAAAGCAGCTAGTGAACGGGTTACAGAGATCATGCGTATAAAGTTTCAAAGATGATTAGAATGACTAACCTTGAAAAGAAAGAAGAAAAACGAAGTTTAACACATTTTGACACTTGCTTGTTTTTAGTTTCAGGATAGATATTAGTCCATTTCCTGATAACTGTTAAATTTCAAACAGGTGCACTACAAATCTCTGACTTACAATGCCAATGTAGTATTAAAAAATGTTTCCAATATAACATTGTATTTCATTGTAATTCCATGTAATTGTAATTCCTTTAATTACAAAGTATTTTTAAACTATGTTCATTAACTTTAAAGGAAGACTGGGCAGGGATGCCTGGGTGGCTCAGTGGGTTAAGCCTCTGCTTTCGGCTCAGGTCATGATCTCAGGGTCCTTGGATCGAGCCCCGCGTCGGGCTCTCTGCTCAGGAGGGAGCCTGCTTCCCCCTCTCTCTCTGCCTGCCTCTCTGCCTACTTGTGATCTGTCTGTCAAATAAATAAAGAAAAGCTTAAAAAAAATAAGACTGGGCATTATATACAAGAGTGGATTCTTACTGTTTTTAAGTAGGTTCGGCAGCCTTGGGAAAGTTTCTGAATTTCTAAGTCTATTCTGCCAACCTATGACTAGTCACAAATCTCAATACTGTCACTTACAAAATGAATCCTAAATAAGGCTAAGGTTAGGAATCCAGATATACAACTGAAGATTTATTTTATCAGCTATGTAATTGAAACTTGACACTGAATTTCAAGTCTGTGCAGCAGGCTGATAGATGAAAAGGCAGATATCCAAATTAAGAAAACCTGAATTTAGGAATCGGCTAAGGTTGACAATAGGTGTGTCAAGTTGTGTTTGGATTTGCTGGAATTTTTTTACTTCTTGAGTAGTTTCATCAGTCTCACTGAGAAGCCATTCAAGATGGGAAGATGCATAGCAAGAACCTGTGAGAGAACCGATCTGCCTGTCTCAAAATTAAAACAGTGCAGATATTAGATTGTATAGTTCACGAGAGATCATCTGGTACAACTCTTATATCTTTCCACCCCCATAGCATTTTCTTGATGAGTAAACCAGAATCTATAGTTAACATGTTCTCATCTTCCAAAATGTGGTTTTCTCCTTAAAATGATGTCCCTGTTTAAGAAGAGATATAGTCGTAGAAGCAGAGAGACCGGAAGTATTTTACTCACACTCTTATCATTCTTTGGGGCCATGTATCATAGCCGCAAAATGAAGCTAACAACGGCAAGAACCAAGGTGGCAGAGCAGAACAACTACAAGGTTATTTTAGCTCAATGTGGGAAAAACGATTTGGTTGTGATATGTAATAACGTTATTGTAAGAATTGAATGACTCAAGTAAAACACTTAAAGCAGTGCTTGGCACATGGAGAACAGCCCCAAAATATTAATTATTTTTTAACTATACTAACAGCCTTTCGTTTGGTTAATATAAAAAGACAGCAATATCTTAAGCTACTGATAAAAATTAGTACACACTAGGGTTAGCTAGGGACTAGGCTCAGAGCTGTTTCTTAAGTGTAGTCTCTCATTTATTCCTACAAATTTTCTCAGTCGTACAGCTGTGGAACCCGAGACACAAAATGGTTAAGAACTGCTCCAAAAGCTTTATAGCTTTTAAGACAATGATTTATAATAGAGTTACTAAAGCAATTTGGTAAAAGAAAGATAGTCCTGGATTCAGGACCCACTGACCAAAGTTCAAGCCCTGAATCTGGCACTTATAAGTTAGGTTCCCTGCTACAAGCCCCCTCATCTGTCAAATGAAGAGGCTGAACTACAAGTTAGTTAAGTTCCTTCTAGCGCTTTCTTTTACCTCCATGCCTGGGCTATATGTGAAAATTTACACAGTTACTTGTGTTACTTTAATAAATTAATTAAGATTTAATTTATTTATTTGCCAGAGAGAACACAGTTAGGCAGAGCAGCAGACAGAGGGAGAGGGGGAAGCAGACTCCCCGCTGAGCAGGAAACCTGATGGGGACTCCATCCCAGAACCCTGGAATCATAACCTGAGCTGAGGGCAGATGCTTAACCAACTGAGCGACCCAGGCGCCCTATTTGTGTCATTTAAAAATTAATTTTGGAGACGCCTCTTGGCTCAGTCATTAAGTGTCTGCCTTTGGCTCAGGTTATGATCTGAGGGTTCTGGGATGGAGCCCCGAATCCGGTTCCCTGGTCGGCAGGAAGCCTGCTTCTCCCTCTCCCAATCCCCCTGCTTCTGTTCCCTCTCTGCTGTGTCTCTCTGTGTCAAATAAAAAAAAAATCTTAATAAATAAATAAATATTAATTTTGTTTTCATCTAGTTAAATCATAACTACTTTTTACATTTAAGGAAAATCATCACAAGGAAGGCTTCACAGTACTGAAAAGGAGATATTCACTTCCTCTGTTCATTCCACAGTTCTTCATATCAGAAAAGCCAATCAACTTATAGTTTCTGAGTTTTTGCTAATAAGGAGGTGAGGGAAATCTTAATGACATGAACAGCTTGGGAAGAGTTTATAATCATTATAAAGGAGAATATCTCCCCACTGTATGTATTTTAGACAGAGATGACCGCATACCATAGCATATAGCATAGTTACTGGGGTGTTCATGCAGACATTTAGATAATAGATTTTTCACCTTAATGCCTTACAAAACTATCTTAATTTAGCACACTGCAGAACATTTGCTTTTTTTTTTTTTTTTTTTTGCCTACAATGTATAACATTTTGGTTTGATCTCATGTGCTTTAAATTTTTTTACAGCATATTTCCTTTTTTTTAATTTTTATTTATTTTTTTTTAAATTAACATATAATGAATTATTTGCTTCAGGGGTACAGGTCCGTGAATCATCAGTCTTACACAATTCACAGCACTCACCATAACACATGCCCTCCCCAGTGTCCAAAACCCAGCCACCTTATCCCTCCCTCCTCACCCCCCAGCAACCCTCTGTTTGTTTCCTGAGATTAAGAGTCTCTTATGGTCATGTGATTAATTTTTATCAACACAAAGAATTTAGAGTCTCTAGTGAGAACATCTATATAGTGAGGGAAATACAATTATGTTCACTCATATTGGTCAGAATATTTTTAAATATTATTTTTCTCAAGACATGGTGAATAAATATTATATCTGGACTGCTTAAGAATAATGAAGTAGGTTTTCATATCGATGAAAATTTTGTAAGTCTTAATTTTAAGAGTCAACCAGTATACATATGTGTGCGTGTGTAAACACACTTTTACTGTTCTTGTCTACTTCAAGTCTTCCTGAGAGCAAGATTCACTCAGTGATTAGTGTTAAAACAATTCATTTCTTTCTGATTTATTTCAATGTATATTTTAGTGGAGATTCTGCAAAATATGAAAATGCAAAGTATTTTTTCATTTAAAAATGTGAAAATTGTGTGGTATATCTCTGAGTGAACACAAAGAAGCAGCTTGGGTTCTTTGAGATTAATATTTATTTTAAATAGAATTCCTTTTCTTGAATGTTCCTGCTTAGTTAGTTGGCGGAATCTTATGGTCTGATCTTCCAAAGCACTGACTAAGTTACTGACAGTAAGAGTCAGCAAAAATCAAGATTGATATAGTTTTCCTAGTCAAAGCTGGAAGTCACAGTTTGTATTTCCCTAAAAGCTATCCCCGCTCAAACTACCTGACTTTCTGAATTAGAGGGTTAGTCTTACTTTGGTACTCAGACTAATTTCTGTCATCCCTTAGGGGTTACCATCTCCCAGGTCATACTTCAAGAATTCTTAGTGAATCTCATTATGCCCTAGTTCATTTCACTTCTCCATTGAGACACACTCTTGCCTGAGGCCCCGTTAGTATGAGGAGAATCCTTTTAGATCATTATTCCTTGCCCATATGGCTGCCAAATTCTTGGCATCAAATTCTCTGACTCAGTTCTTCAATCTTAAGATAGGCCTTTTAATAATTCAATGCTTAAATTATGACCAAGCTTTTTACATAGTTTACACAGTATACCATATCTGTGCTGGCAAGCTTACCCTCCAGTCCCTATCCCATTCAAACAGGTACACTTTTTCTTAAAGTTCTGAAATCCAGTTCCTCTGAATCACTACATTGCCTTGAAGAATCCTTATGACCCCTGTATGAGTTCCATGTTATAATAAATTTGTGTCCTTATGTATGGAACACATTAAACATTTTTGACTACTGTGAATTTAAAGAAACTTGATGAAGGATGAGTGGATGAACTTGGTATCTAGGCTCTTAAAATATTAGATTAAGTTTTGCTTTTTTGTACATACTAGCTCTATATTCAGGTGCTATCATTTAAATTTTGTAAGCTTCGATTTTCTCCTTTGAAAAGTAAGTTTCAAATACATATCTTGACTTCTGCTTCTATTCATAAATGCGTAATGACTATATGACTCGCCCTCTTGCTGTAATAGTTAGAAAATTGGATAAAACATGTAATGCAGTTCTCACGCATTAAAAAAAATAGAGAAACACCATAATTCCTGAGAGAAGGGAAACAAATCAAGAACACCTACAGTATCTGAATTTCTGCCCAGAGGCAATATTTAGACCATGGTGCATCACGGGACAGCTGGGAGAGAACTTCAGGGTCTTTGAGGAGACAAATATCTGAGTTTGGAGAGAACAAGACAACTAGAATTTGTGGGGTAGATTACCACAAAGGAGGGAAATATACAGAGAAAGAATTCTAGAAATTCGTATCAGTGTAACCTGAGAATTTTGAGTAGTGACCTGATACAAATATAGAATGAGATTTCACAAGGCCAGGTGAAAAACAATGGCCAAAAAGGAATAATTGAGAGAGAACTTTAAGTAAATGAATTCCCTGAGCTTTCACAGTTCTGGAATACTTCATGGGGTATTCAGTAGAGAGCACAAAGTGTCCAGCTTTAGTAATAGGAATGAATAACTCTAACCACTCCTTGATACTCATCCTAAATATTTTTTAAAAACAAGCATCAGAAGGATCAGTTAGACCCACAAGTTAATTAACCATCAGCCAGAATCAATTTTTAACTCCTTCTAAGGCAATAAAATCTAGCACTAAGCAAAATAAACATCAGTGTCTGGCGACCAATAAAAAAGTCATTGGACATGAGAAGAAATAGGAAAATATGACCATCCTCAGGAGAAAATTTGTCTAATAGAAACCCACCTGGAAATGATAGATGATAGAATTAAAGACAAGAAGTTCAAAACACTATTGAAATATAAATATGGAGGCACCTGGCTGGCTCAGTCAATTAAGCCCCCAACTCTTGATTTCAGCTCACATTATAATCTCAGGGTCATGAGACTGAGCCCCATGCCCAGCTCTGTGCTCAGCACGGAGTCTGCTTGAGATTCTCTTTTTCTCTGCCCCTCCCCTCATTCACACGTGAGTCCTCTCTCTCTCAAAATAAATAAAATCTTAAAAAATATATAGAAATGAAAACTAAGATATCCGAAATAAAAATTCACTAAATGAGATAAATAGATTAGACAAGAAAATATCAATGAACTTCTCAAGAGTTCAAGAGAAGTCTCAAGAGAAGAGAGAGACTTTAAAATGGCTCAGTGTCAGCTGCTGAAACTATAACAAGCCATTTAACACTTAACTTGAGTCCCAGAATTGGATGGCAGGGGAAGTAGGAAACAGAGAAATTGTGGCAATTTTCCCCCCAAATTTTATGAAAGCAATAGCTACCTCAAAATGTGGTTATTAGTACCAGATGAGAAAATGTGTGCAGAGACATTTTTGATTGTGCTTAGCCAACATGAACATTCTCATTGTTTGGTATTTATAAATATGTTCCAGATATTTTGCATCCTTCAAATAAAAGGCTAAAACCAGGACATTTTGTTTAAATTTGTCTTCTATTTAGACACATTATATACATAATATTGATAATAAAAATTAGAGTAAGAGGAGGAAGAACAAAAAGATAATTATTATTTTGGGATATACTGTGCCTAGTCCTTTATTAAGTACTATAAACACATTATTCAATCTTCATAGAAACCTTGTGGCATAGCCATGATATTATTTTTTGAGTGCAAAAAATGAGGTTGAGGGATATTATGTAATTTGTTAGCCTACAGAAGAAGATGATAAACTGGAGATTTAAACCCATATCAGTCTAAATACAAAAGCATATCATTATACCATTTCCCATATTCTAAAAGTTATGAGCGTGAATGCCTCTATAGAATTTATTTTTCACCTATACTGCCAGGTTTAAGAAATGTTCTGTATTTTGTTTTATATCTTTTTCTATGTGAATTTTAGGCTTCCAAAATGTATTCTGTAAATGCAGATAATTTTCTACACTCAGAAATTAGGCTGTCATTTATTTACAAGAATAACTGGTTTGCCAGATTGATTCTAAGGCCATTTCTAGAGTCAACAGAATAGTCTATTTTTACAAATAAAATAGACATTGAATATTTGCATTAATATGTATCTGTCTAAACAATTCAAGAAATGAGTTTTACACAGGAAGAGGTAAAATTTTAAACTTGTAAACACAGATGCTGTCACCAAATGAAAAGATATACCTAATGAGTAAGGTATCACACTTCCAATGTTCTGTTCAACAAAACCACAAAACAACAATCATTCTTAAATTCCAAAATATAAAACTTGGAATGAAATACTTAAGTCCAGCATATCTTTCTTGTGGGCCAATTTTCTCACCAAATATATTGGTGATAATGTAGAATATACAGTTGGGGTTGTATGCTCTTCAGTTTTCCTCAGAAGTAGAGAAATAGTTTGACTTAATCAAAATTCTTTTTTTAAAATATTTTATTTATTTATTTGACAGAGAGAGATTACAAGCAGGTAGAGAGACAGAGAGAGGAGGAAGCAGGCTCCCCACAGAGCAGAGAGCCTGATGTGGGGCTCGATCCCGGGACCCTGGGATCATGACCTGAGCCGAAGGCAGAGGCTTTAACCCACTGAGCCACTCAGGCACCCCTTAATCAAAATTCTTAATGATAATTATAAAATGGTTAAAACCACGTTTTCTAAAGCTAAATCAAATAATTTAGAGGCATGTGAAAAATATTTATGATAAATTCCAATATTTATTTGAATTTTTTTTTCAGTTTTTCACCTGATAGCGTTTCTAAAAGAAAGGAAAAAAATGAAATGTAGCTATAGACTAAAGTAGGAGAGTACATGGGTCCTCATTTATGTCTGTCTTTGGTATTTTAAAAAATTAATCTCAATTTTCAAAAACTCTACCAAAGTAAGCATTTGCTAAGGAGGGCACATATTGCATGGAGCACTGAGTGTGATGCATAAACGATGAATCTTGGAACACTGGGGAAAAAAAAAAGAGTAAGTCCAAACACCTTCTCTTTAAATACTTCACAAATGGTCATTTTTATAGCCTTCTTTTCCCTCCACTTCTTTGTGCCCACTTCACCATGTACATCAGTTAATCCATCCATCTTTCCTAGACCTCTCAAAGAGGTACTTCTCAAACCATTACATATGAATCACCTGGAAAGTGTGTTAAAATGTATATTCTTGCTCCATGTGTCCTGGGTGGGTTCTGACAGCCTGCATTTTTAAAAATAATAAGCAATTCTTAATTAAGGTATAGTTGACATATAACATTAGTTACAAGTGTATAACATAATGATTCCAATATTTGTGTACACTGCAAAATGATCACAATAAGTCTAGTTGACATTCAATACCACATAGTTGCAATTTTTTTCTTGTGATGAGACTTTTAAGATTTACTCTCACCGATTTTAAATATACAGTATTATTAAGTATAGTCACTATGATGTACATTACGTCTTCATGGATAGTCTGCACTTCTGATTCCCAGGTGACATGATGTATTAGGCACAGCACTTGGAGTGGCCAGGTTTTTAGAGTGTTAAATGCAATAGGTACTCCTCTTTAGCCTCAAAGACTTGTTAGATGTGATCTCCTCTGTGGACTCTATGTGAATGCCCATTCCCAGGCTGAATGACCCTCTCTTATTTTATGCTCACAGAAAATCCTATATGTGATACTTCAGTTGTAGACAGTACCTTTTAGATTATGGTTTCACCAAGAGGCAGGCAAACACTGATAAAACAAATGCTTTACATTTTATTTTTACCTATGATCTTAGGACTTAGCAAGAAATCACTGGCACCACATTTGAAGACTTTCTCAGGTATGGTTATTGGCATATGCATGAGATAGTCATCTATATATAAATCTTCTTTGTTAAGAGAGTTATTTTACTTCAAAATGTTTGCTCCACTACTAGTTACTAAGTATTAGTTACTTCTTTGCCAACAATAATTTTTTTTTTCTTTTTCAGGGTTTGAATCTGAAAAGACTGGAGGCAGTACAGGGAGGGAGAGAGGTAAGGAAGTTTGAGGGAGAGGGAGAGGGAAGAAGAGAAAATGCTTACAGTGATGGTGACTGATGATGATGATAATGGTGGTGAGAATGTGTGGAGAGGGATTTTGTGGACACGTATAATCCATTCAATCTGGTCAAAGCACATTTTACACATTTATGTAAATTTATTATTTGTGCTTATTTCTCTGAAACTAGAGAAAGTACTGTTTCTCTTGTTTTAGGTAAGGATTGTTGCTGTTAAAATGGATTTTTGCAGCAGCAGGACCCTCTAAATGGGGCAGCAAAGCCTTCGTAAATCAACATTACAAGGCCATATTTAAAATGTCCTACTGAGAAATTAGCAAAGTTCTAACAATGCAAACATTTGATGACATTTGGGATTCTTTGCTCTCCTATCCAAGGCCATTGGCATATGCTAGAAAGTTGGCATGCATTATTTGATAGTGTAAAATTGCTTTGGTAAGACTAGCAATTTTAAACCTTTCTCTAATTATTGTTTATCCCAGATGCTTTATAAAGAGGGGAACTTTAAATAGTATCGAACATAATACTATATCAGTACATTATTATGATTTTCTAATTCTAACTGAATGGGGAGACTTAATTTCGATTAAAATTCTTTCCGTGCTAAAATGTGGAAATGCTGTACTTTGTGATTTGGATTGTTGGGGGTGGGGAGAGTGTGATATTTAATTCTGTGAATCAATATTTTCTTGTTGCTCAAAAGGTAAGTTTATTTTTAAAAGATGTTTTTTAGTAAAGGTGAAACTATTTTGTTTTACAAAATGAGATAGTAAATATTACTCTCTCCCCATCTGTGGCCTCTCTTTCTCTAAATAGCAATTCCTTCTGTATGGAGTTACAAAGTATTTTCCCCTCCTTTCTTTGCTGTTTTAATTTCCAGTTGTGTGTTCTTAGTATTTGGCATTTTACATCCTAGTAAAGTTGTTATTTAGGGCCTCTTTACTATTTATTTGCTATTTCCACCTAGAATATTGTGTTCCTTTTGAGGGACACATAATAATTGCTTCACATTGGTAAAAGAGCTGGAGAAAGTGAAATGTAGATTAAGTTTTAGATATTTTTCATGTTTTAGAAAAGCAAGGTAATAAGGATATGGTCATTTGTAAAAAGGTGGCAGGGGAGTGTGTAAGGAAGACCTCAGAACCATTTAGTTTTGGGAGTATAACTACTTTCATCCAGACATGACCAAAATGGATCTACTTAGAGAAAGAACTTAGCTAATTGCTTCCTAAGTGGGAAGTTCATACCCAAGCAGTACTGCCACAGTTTCTCTCTCCTCATTCAGTGCCTTTAAAGGAAATAGAATTTGGAGTTACCCAGCTTCTCCCTGTTGTCACCTAGTCCAGTAGTAACTATGTTAAATCCATATATTCATATAATGGCAAGCTAAATGATAGCCAAATTCTTCATTTATTTTGCCAAGCTTTTTGGTTTTTCATGTTATTTTTCAAAGCCAAATGACTGGTTTTTATTGAAAAGAATTACTATTAAGTTTTATTACTTTTTCATTTTCTTTGACTTTTTTTAAAAATTTTTTTTTTTTTTAAGATTTTATTTATTTGTCAGAGAGAGAGCCAGAGAGCAAGCACAGGCAGACAGAGTGGCAGGCAGAGGCAGAGGGAGAAGCAGGCTCCCTGCCGAGCAAGGAGCCCGATGTGGGACTTGATCCCAGGACGCTGTGATCATGACCTGAGCCGAAGGCAGCCACTTAACCAACTGAGCCACCCAGGCGTCCCAACTCTCTTTTTATTAGAGATGTATTTATGGGCAAAGAACATGTTGATAATGTGTTTTAAATTATTATTTTTTCTTAAAACTGTTTTATGATTTGTATGAAGGGCAAAGTTTTAATGATCTACAATATAATATATATATCTGCATAGAGGGGACAAGATGATTTGGGTCTCTCCCTGAGGTTAGTGGAGTGATTGTGAAGATGGTAAGTTCGTCAGATCAGTGAGAGCCCAGTATCGTTTTTGGCCTTTGACACTACTGATCCAGAATATAAACTGAATGATGACTATTAAAATTCAAAACAACTATTTCACTTGATCTCTGTGCAACACTGGATTACACGGGCATATTTCTGTGTAAACAAGACTCACCTTAGTTTTCCCCATTGTTTATAAAGCCCTATATATTCTATGGTAAGAGACTTTGGAAGAATGTCAGATAATGAGGTGAAATTTGTTGTGAAAACTATTCTGGCAAGTCTCAGGGGTAGGTGATCTATAAACAAAGAGTGCAATGACTATGTTAAAAGCCTCCTGATCTCTCTTGCTTACAAAATATCACATATATTTCTGATTCCTATCTACTCTGTTCTGTTATGTGTGCTTTACGATGATGTATAGTATACTTCCAACAATGTTAATTTGAAGTGTGTGGATTTAGAAAATTCTTACTCAAAGCCTTCTCTTAGAATTCTTTATCCTAATGCTACTGTGATTGATGAAGATTTAATAGCAACGATTACTTCTTAAGATGAATTAATTTGTCTTAGTTTAAATGACAGATGTTCCCACTAGGTGTTGATGGATGTAATACCCAGGGCCTGTTACCAAATATTTATAAGAAGGTTTAAGATGTGTTGTTTAAAATGTCCTATTTACTTATTTGAGATAATGAGAATGGTTAGAGTATGCATGGAAAATTGAAGCAGGCAGTAATATCCTATTTAGCTAAGTGATAAATACTATTAAAAAGCTAATTGCTAGACGGAAGGCCACATTTAAACACTACATGCTGTATAAAAATATAAATTAAGAAGTGATTGAAATATAAACTACCTTTCTGAAGGAAATGGAGGTGGGCGGCACCTAAATTACTTGTATTATTGTGAAATATTTGAAAATAGATATTAGTTCAATTTAAAAAGTTACATGAGTATTTTTGCATATTTATACATGCACACTGTATATAAATTGAGGGGGCTAATCATAATGTTTAAAAAGATAGATTAGTGGAATGTTTTACAAAATGTGATTATTTAACTGGTATTTCTACCTAATTGTAAATGAACTTCCTACCTCCAGTGAGATCTTGTAACTCAGAGGAAAGCCTCATTGAAAAGTCATTGAGTATCACACACAGATAAATCAATGTATCTCTTTTCTCAAGGAACTTCTGTTCTCCCACACAATGCTTTTGCTGTTAAATGTAGATTGAATCAAGTTAGTATAGGTTTTCTTAAAATACTGTACACTTTTGTTATTTCAAATGGCATCATATATTCCAAAGTACAGTTTTTGTTAACTTATTAAAGATTTATCTCTTTGTGTGTGCATACATAATAATTTTTAATGGCAAATTGTCTCTACTTCTACCCTGCCTCAAAAATGCTCAATCATCAATATTCTGAGTATCTTAAATCACAAGTCTAAATACACATAATATGTGACTTTATATCATAGATTAAGATTACTATTATGTTTAGATATCTAAAGCATGGTTAAACAATTAATTTCAGAAATTTTACTGAACATGGTAAGCTAATATGAGAGACATTTGAACTTATGGAATGTGGCTGTGTTGTTGAAAGTCATAGAGATTTATGAATTAAAAAAGGATGGAAATAAAGTACAAGTGTGTAATGATCAAGGATCACTTTTACATAATTTGCAGAGCTTAAATCTCCCAAAGTGATGAACAGAATAAGCAGAGATGATATTACCATTCTTCATCTGGATTTCTGAAAACAAGATTAATAACATTGGTGTTCTTGGAGATTTTGAATAGTTTTATACTCTTATAAGATAGATTATAAACATGCTTATCAAACATCTGAGAGAAATTTAACACTTTAGAAAATTTCTAGAAGCATTCCTTAGGAATATGACCAAAACACATTATAGATTTACTCAGCCCTTTTCTAGAAAAATACCCTGTTGTAGTTTGGAAATCTTTTGGCCATGATACTAAAAAAACAAAACACTTGGGGGAATGCAATTATAAGAATTATATGCCGATAGATTATGACAGACACGTTGTTAGGAAAACGTAGACATCTCAAATTATTAAAATAGCTGATTTGTAGAGGCACCTGCATGGCTTAGTGGGTTAATCCTCTGCCTTTGGTTCAGGTCATGATCTCAGGGTCCTGGGGTCGAGCCCCGCATCACATCGTGCTCTCTGCTTGGCAGGGAGCCTGCTTCCCCCTCTCTCTCTGTCTGCCTCTCTGCCTACTTGTAATCTCTCTCTGTCAAATAAGTAAATGAAATCTTTAAAAAAAAATAGCTGATTTGTAAATGTGTTATTCTTAAAAAAATTACGAACATGTCTTGCAACAACCCATTGTCTAATACAAGATGTTTCACCTTCTGTATTGAACTACAGTATTGCCAATCCTCTATCTTTTTGTCTGTCGTTTTTTTTTTTTTTTGTTTTTTTTGTTTTGTTTTGTTTTGTTTTGTTTTGCCAAAAACCATAAATAGGAAGAGGAGGTGGGGAGTTAGGTGAGCCTGGTGGTGGGGTAGGCATGTATTGCATGGAGCACTGGGTGTGGTGCATAAACAATGAATCTTGGAACACTGAAAAGGAAATTAAAGTAAAAAAAACATAAATAGGAAATTATGGATAATATGAGTTTCTAATATTTAAGAAGACATTAGAAAAGGTAGATTGAAAATCAAATGTTTAGTTAAGTGCTATTTACCCAACCCTACTTTATATTTAAATGCATTATTCATTTAAAATAATAATTTATGATTTTCTATTTACTTAAGGCACACATAAGCATATGATACTTCTAAAGAAAGTATTTTATTAATATGGTAAACAGTGGATGTCATGCCTTTGATAATATAGCTGGATAGACTTTGCATTATTTATCTCTTGGCAAATTACATATTTCTACTTGAAGCTGAAAGTCATTTTTAAATTTGAGCCTTAAAAGGTAGAAAATTTAAAGAATGAGATAAATGATACTCTAGATTATAATAATATATAAGTATTATTATATAATATATATATTATATACTATATAACATATAATAAATAATATAATAAAAATAATTTATTTGCCTGGAATATTAGCACAAGCATTATTACAAGTGTAACAAAATAAAAATCACCTTTGATTTTTCTTTCCATATATAATTTATTTAGAATCATTAAACAGATTATTTTAGGTCTAGGTTATTGCTTAAATTAGGAAAACTCAATATTACTTCTCCTAGGTCAAACAGACCTCTAGAGAGAGCTGTTTTTTTAACAGAATAAAGAAGGTAAATATGTGAGCTCTAGGATTGAACGAAACTTGAAGAACGTGTATTGTTCTTGGAAGTAAGAACAACAAATAATAGTAAAAGTGCTGAAGTTCCATTCTTCTCTTAAAATCTGATATTTTATATAATTATGAAATTATAGAAAATACTCCTTTTGTAGCTTTATGCATCAAATAGCAAATCTTTACTAAGAAACAGATCTTGATTACTAGTTATCTTTAATAATTTTTTTCTATAAAACTCTCTTCTATTAACATGTTTTCTTTATTGTTCAATATTCAGAATAGATTGAGAGTTTCTACTTTTGTTCAATTTCAGCTATCTCATTCTTGGTTGCTGTAGAGTTTGGTAGAATGAGAAATCCTTTTATATCCTCAGTGATAACACAATTTTGGGAATGAAATATATATTGGCTAATATTGTATTCTTTTTTGAGATATAAAAACTGAGATGAAGATAGCTCTTCCTTTTATAGCTAGAGTTATTCAGTGGTTCAATGCCTATAGTTTGCTGCTGAGATGTGATTTACAGTTTGATTCTGAGATGAAGAGATCTTTAAGAACTCGGTAAAAAATAAAATATTCCGTTTTTTCCCCTTCTTAGAATTGACAGACAATAAAGGAGATAAAAGATCTTTCTGCTTATAAATCAATATTTAATTGAAAGAATTACACAAGACCATAATAATTATTCCTGTTTCAAAAGGTGTTTGACATGATAAAATGAGTTAATATGTACAAAGCACTTTGTGTGGTGCCTGCCACATAGCAAGCACCCAATAAATGGTAACAATTACCATTATGATTTTTCATATTATCTGATCTTCCCTTCATTTATTCCTCTGTCAGAGACAGAGTGTCGTGTTGTTGGAAGATTTTGCTCTCTACATGAACTAGTCTACTCCATGGGAATCAAAGATATGCAAGGCCTAGCCTGACACTTACAGGATTTTATATTCTAAATTGGTTCTGAGATGACAAATTACAAAAGGACAATAAAATATACTTGGAATCCATTGTTTAGCCTCAGAAATCCTTTTTTTTTGAACCTCAGAAATTCTTAATTTCATATTTTACCACAGATGAAGAAAAATGGATTTATGTTTTCCACTTAGCATTGTTTACAGGAAGCAATGCAGAAGACCTGTAAGTTTTAGAAGCTATTTTCCATATCCCCTCTATTTTGAGTGACCTTCAAATTGGAATTTGAAGATCTCATCTATGCTTGTGGACTGTTGACATTACAAGGACTGTCCAAAAGAAACCTGTGAATTAAGCATAACTTAACTTATTAAATCCACTTTAGTAAGAAAGAAGACATCCTTAGTAGTACCTTGGATGAGGGAAAAACATCAAAAAGAGGTACATTCCTTTTTTCCCCCACTTCCTTTTGGAGACATTTGATTAGCTAGATTGAGTATCTGACAATGACAAAACAATATTTCCCAAGAGAAGCAGGGAAAAAAAAAATGGGAGGAAAGGAGAGCAGTGAGAGGAAGCCAGCTTCAGCAGGCATGAGATGAATTTTCCCAAAATTGACACTGTAACTTCAGATTGCACTGGATGGAATTATGCCAATTAGAAACATATGCATGAGGTAAAATATCAAGTAATCAGGGATTTGACTTAGAGGGCCAAATAGATTGAGAAGACACATGGAAATTTTTCCAGGGCAACTTCCTGTCTTAAGAACCTGGCCTAAACCCAGGTAGGGAAGCTAAGAAATTCTAATGCTAAGCTAAATTAAACTAAGTAGAACCAACGAAGACAAGACTGAAGAAAGTCCTTATAAAATTTCAAAAGGATACTCAAGAGCTTTGTCTAAGAGATAGCAGTATATCAAAACCTTCTAAATTCATGAAATCTTGTAGTTAGACCTCTTCTTATTGACTCAATGGAAAGTCATGAAAACAAACTATAGGTAGTGCTATAATTACAAGAGCTAGTGTTTTAATTTAGGCTAAGACATTTCAAATTTGATTAGGTAACCAAAGGATTATGAAAAAACATTCTCATTTCTAGGAGGCAGAAACTCTGTGTTTGGGAGGTTGACAAAAAGAACTTAAAGGTTAGACCTAATGCAGGGTTTACTTCTCTGTTGCTGTGAGACTTCAGTGGCCTCAGAGGATCATGTTTCCTGTAGAGGAGCTTAAGTCAGGTTGCACAGGGATTTCAGTAAGACTGCTATAATTTTTTACTATTGACCTACCAAAACACCACAAAGAAATGAATCTTTTGATCAAGCAAAACTTGCAATATTGCAATTAAAAGGAACACTACATTAACAGGGTTTTAGTAGGTCTCTAAATAGGCAAATTAGGAGGTTATGGAAAATGGGGAATGTGGAGGATATTTAGAAAGTGGTAAGATCCAGGCAGGTTGATGTAAAGGCAGCCTTATAAAGAAATGTAACAGGTAGAGACTAGGCAGAATTTAAGACATGATAGCTTTGCCTCAATGTGCACAATAGGTAAAATAAATGAAGGTTCTGACTTAAGGGTTCATAAATGCAATATATTTTCTTTGTTAAATGCAACATATTTTCTTTGTTTATGAGTCTTTGTTTTTAAAAATATTTTGATATTTGTAAATATTTATAATTTTAAAATTTTAAAGTGGTTGAGGACTAAGATGGATTATAGTAGAAGGATTTTGAATTTCTAATTAATATAAATTTAGACACCTGTTTTTATAAGGAACATATATTGTTTTTAGAATCAGTTAAACTCTGGGGAAATCTTCAGTTGAAAAGATAAACCATAACAATTTATGGTTTTATTTCACTGCTTTATATATATTTTTGAAAGTATATCCTAACACTCAGGGAGTTTTTTTTTGCATTATTTTTTTATTTTGTATGTAAGTGAATATACAGTTATTTTTGGACCTATACTTATGTCAGTTGATACAAAAGAAATATTCTACTCCACATGGTCTAATTAAGTCAGGTTGCTTTTATCAGGGAAGTATTTATTCATATATAAATGAAGAGATCACTTATGATTCCTTTCTTAATTTCAGATAGAAGCTAATTGCCACCTCAAAAATATACAGAAGAAAAATAAACATTTTTATTTTTATACTTAATCGTAACTTAGTATATCTTTTGTTTCTATTTATACTTTCATGTAGAATAAGTAATCCCCACATAATATGTTTAACTGCTTTTTCTGACTAATGTAGTAAAATCCTATAAACCTACAAGAACCCACCACTTCTATTTTCTGGAGAACTCTCGGCCTACTTGGAAGTAGATCCCCAAATCTCTTTCCAATCTTTGGCCATCCATTCAGGTGAGGACAGTTATTTGACATTATGTCTACTTTCTGTTTACATTGTGTGCTGAAATCTGTCACTTTAACGCAGTTGTCTGGACCTGGATACTCAGCTTAATGGAATGGAGCACTACTGATCAGTTCCATTGTTGTCCTTTAATTATATCACGGGACCTCCCTTAGTCCTTAATTTGTGATCACCACATTGTTACTCAGTATATAATCTAAAAATTTTAAGTGAAATTACCTAATAACAGAATCATATATTTAGGATACTTTAGCTTCTAAGAAACATTGTACTGTCAAAATATTATATGAACAATTGTTTTAATTAGATTAAAAATGTAACGATTAGAGAATTTTAGACTCATGCAAATGACAGTTGTGTTCAAAATAATAGCTTTAAGTAAAATTGCTAAGACACACACTATTAGTTTGCTAAGGCCACTAGAGCAAAGTAGCATAGACGGTGTAGCTTTGACACTTGAAAATTTCTCGCAGATAGAGAGCTAGAAGTCCAAGATCAAGGTGTTGGCAGATTTGACTTCTTCTGAGACTTTTCTCCTTGACTTGCAAATGGCATGGTCTTTACATGGTCTTTACATGGCTTCTCCTCAGGGTGTTCACATCCTTCACTGTTTTTTTGTGTGTGTCTAAATTTCCTCTTATAAAGATACTAATCATATTGGTTTGGGCCAACCCTATGGCCTCATTTTACTTTAATTACCTCTTCAATGGCCCTATATTCAAATAGTCACATTCTCAGGTACTTGGGGTTAAGGCTTCAGCATATGAATTTGGGAGGGGACACAATTCAGCTCATTACACATATTAAAAGTAATACAACTGCACCATCCATTTCCCTCAAAAGAGAAACTTCATTTCTGCCTTTCACTTATTTACTCAGGAACATCTTATTCTATTCAGTAACCTTGAAATTTGATTGCACTCAAATTCCAACCATAAACAGTATGTAAAAGAATAAAATAACACATGTAAATAATTCCTTATCTGCCATTCTGATATTAACCCCAAATATTTTGATAACAGATACCACCCAAAGAGAAGCTAAAGCTCATTTGATGGCCCCAAGCTGACCTGAACTAATATGAACTTGTTTATTGTCTTTTTTCCCCCACTAAAAGTGGACATTTATATTTTGCTACAAAAATATCAATATGTTTGTGCAAGTTACTGCTCCAAACCCTACTTAGGATATTCAAAAGATATGGCATATGTTTTATATTATTATTTTAAAATTGGGACAACTCTGAATTACCAGATACATCTAACCTTAAGAATTTTGGATAAGGGACTATAGATCTATTGTAGTGTACATTTTACTCTAAACCACTAGAAAAATAGAGTCCTGTGTCTTCACCATAGAAATATTTGAATTAACACTTGGTAAGTGCTTATCATATATTTATTATTTAATATTGTCATAAGCACTTTATACATATTCACTCATTAAATCCTCACAAATGTTTGAAATAGCCAGTACTATTACTCTCATTTAAAAAAGAAGCAGCAAAATTAAAAAAATAATAATTCAAATAACATTCTCAGAGTCTTATAATTAGTAAGTGGTGAAGCAGGCATTCAAACCTAGAAAGCACAACTTCAGAGTAAAACTTCAACACACCATGACTCAGGAGCAGTGAAATGAGCGATTTACCACAACTGGACATTTTGACTTCTGGCATTCTTCAGGAGAGTTATCTAATTTTCATTTGCTAAGCATTCATGTTCTCTCTCTCTCCCTCTCTCCCCCTGTTTTCTTACCCACCCACTGACTACATATAAACATTATCTTATTGAAGATCATCATCACAGCTACTATTTTGTTTTGGTTAAGACTGATTAAGTATAAAGGATAAAAATCTACTTAAAAATTTTGTTAAATTGAATAGTATCAGGTGCATCCATTTGAAGGGAATATTCCTTGATCACTTGAAAAATGATCAATAATTAGTTCTTTTTCTCTATTTCTCTGTTCTCTAATTTTGTCATTCTTCTGTGTAAACTAGATAGCTTCTTTACTTTTTTAAATTATATTTTGCCCCCTACCAAAACAACCTCTAAATGAGGGTCTCAGCTATCTCTTTTACAGTTGGACAATCACCTCTAATTATAGATAGTGTAATGTCATTTCCCCCAGCTCATTCACATGCTTCAATCAAATAAATACACTTAGCAACAGGAACTAGGGTAAGAAAAATGATTTTTTTCTTTCTCTTTTTGTTATCTTTCTTTTTATGATGTTCAAATGATAAAAGCACCATTTTACTCATCCTTTTAGTTTATCACTGATGATAAACTCATGATCTGGATGTTCTCCTTAAGACTATGGTAGTAAGGGAAGACAAACTCTAAGTGACTCTTTTGGAATGGAGAGTGAGCCACCATTTTCAATTTCTTGCATTATTTTTAAATCAGTAAGAGTTGGGTAGGGGAAATATAAATGTATCTGCAACAAGAAGTTTGTGCAATTTTTATTTTGACTGGGACTTTTCCTGCTATTTCTTTCCTGATCATCATTGCAAAGTTAACTTCTCAATTGTCCCTCTTCTTAAATCTATTACATCTGGAGTTGGAAGGGTTCGCTTATCTTTCACTGATTAAAAATAACACATACTAGGGACACCTGGGGGGCTCAGTTGGTTAAGCCGCTGTCTTCAGCTCAGGTCATGATACCAGGGTCCTGGGATGGAGTCCCGCATCGGGCTCCTTGCTCGGCAGGAAGCCTGCTTCTCTCACTGCCTCTGCCTGCCTCTCTGCCTGGTTGTGTGTACTCTATCTCTGGCAAATAAATAAAATCTTAAAAAAAAAAAAAACATATACTATAAGGGGAGACAAGTTTTGGCAATATAATAAATTAAAACAGTTTTCTATCCAGATATTACTGATTCAATATATATATCTGATCCCTTCTATTTCTCAAACCAAATTGTTGCTGTTATGTGAATGCTACATGACCTGTACTTCACTTTTGTAAGCTAGACAGAGGGGGATTAGACAATATTCTGCCTGGGAAAATTCACAGTACACTTGCTTTTCATTTCTCATGGCATCAGGGGTAGATAATCTCAGATAGAACCTAGAGGAATATTCTCTAAAACAGTGGAGAGAAAGTAAAGGCTTATGAGAGTTTATATTCTTATTTATGGGTACTCAAAAATATTAGATTCAAAATAAGTAAATCAATAATATTTAGAAATTTTAAATCAAATCATGAGTATTGTCCTATGCTTGGTTATGTAAAAATCACTTGATTTTTAGACTTACTGGGGTGCCTGGGTGGCTCAGTCAGTTAAGTGTCTGTCTTTAGTTCAGGTCATGATCTTGGGGTCCTAAAATTGAGCCCCACGATGGGCTCCCTCCTCCTGCTTCTCCCTCGCCCTCTGCTACTCCCCCCTACTTGTGCATATGCATGCTCTCTCTCCTTCTCAAATAAGTAAATGAAATATTTTAAAAAGAAATATAGATTTACTTAATATTCTAGCAGTCTGAATTCTAGAAATTAAACACTTTTGTTGAAGCACATGGAATCAGTTTCAGCATTCTGTGTATGCTGTATATAACCTTTCGGCTACCTTTTACTAAAGACAGAAAAATGGTTTATTTTGTCTTCCTTGCTTCCAGCCTATCAAAAGAAAGTTGTAGCTTTCTTCTCTAACAAGTTATATTCAATAACATATTTGCTCTAGTTTACTCTCTGGAAATCAAGGTCACAAGGGATGCTGAAAGTAGATAACACAAAGTACAAAAATGCCCAAAGTGGACAGGGGTCAAAAGCATCAGGGAAAGCAAATACTCTTCCAATTTTGCCTTGAAAAAGATATTACTAATCTTAATAAACAACTTTTGATGAAATAAAACAGGTGAGAGCCATGTTGGAAATGGTTCAGGAGTTGGCGACAAGCAAAGGATGTGAAAAGCATTTAAAAGAACAGCGAGATGCTGCCTAGAGAACATAGTAACTTTAGTATCCATTTTCAGAGAATGGAGTAATTCACAGATGCTCTTGTGTAGAACTCAGACAATCTGAGATCAAAGAAAACTGCAAACAGCTTAGCTGTTAATGGAGTTTAAGAGGATCATAAAATAATGTATAAGAATTTTATATATGTTTTGTAGACAAAGACATCTATGACACAAAAATTAATTACATCTTTGACTATATGGTAAGAGGCAGTGTAGGAGAGTAGGTTTTTTTAGAGAACACATATTTTAGATCTTCCAATACCAGTCCTGTCCTTTGTCAGCAATGCCATGTTGAGCAACTTGCATAACCTTTCTCTATGTCAGTTTCTTCATCTTAAAATTAAAATTTGTAGCTGTCACTTACCTCTTGGAATTGTTATGTGTGAAGAAAATGGTACTGCAATATGAAAAATAATGAACTCAATGTCTGGTGCCAATAAAATACCCAATATGGAAGTTTTAAAAATATAGTTATTGTTTGTCATTGTCACTGTTACTTTGGATTAATAAAGACAGTAGACATTCCACTCTCTGAGTATAAAGCCACTTACTCAGCACATCTCAGGTGGAATGTTACCTGTTTAGGGAAAAAACTTCTCAGGGATTCCTATTTGTAAAAGTTGTACTTGATGCATAGTTCTATTGTGTTATGTTTATCATATTACATTGTGACTCTTTTTATTTGTCTCTCCACCAGTCTGTCAGGTAGATAGAGTTCCTAGAGAGCAGGGTATTAGTCATAAAACTTTGCATCATTCCTTGGATAGAGTAAAGCACCCAATAAATATTTGTTGATTGAATATTGTTCCTTTTTAGAATCACTGAGAGTTGGGTTTAGAACATCTATGTCAGTTCCTTTCTATATCGATCACTCATTTATTCCTTTTGATTTTCATGTATTTAATTTATATATTTTGGTTTCATTTATAAATATTAAAGTAAAATTAGTAAGTATATTTCACTTAATTTATTTCCATTTATTATACTTAAAGAAATAGATGCTGGTAATAGTTGATCATAGTTTAGGTGAATTGGAGGAATAAAAATTTGAAATTGTGAGAAAAAATATTTATAAAACTTCAGTTATGGGGAAAATTTTTAGTATAGTTGAATTTTTGTTTTTAATTTGCCAAGTTTTATAATTTCAAAGCTATTGATCCAAATGAGTTTTAAAGTATGCTTATGCTCTTGTATGGAGGGGCTCATTCAGGTGTTTAAATTACCATTCTCTATTGTCAGGATTACATTATGCAGGGTCTTCAGACATTCATCCTTTTCATCTAATATGACTATCCTGAATTATAATTTCCTTTTGTAACAATAAGGCTGATTCAGGTGCAGAGAGGATTAACCGATTGCCAAAAGTTAAATAATGCATGCAAATTTAGTACATAGATTTTGAAATGACATGGTTAAATGGTATTTAAACTAATCTGTAATAATTAAGGGTGGATGCTCTGTAAAATGGCACATGAAGTGATATATGAATGTGAAGAACAAGAGATTGAGATTAGCATGGAGGTAATACTAATCTTGGGGCAATAAAATGGACAGAATGGGTATTTTTAAAATAGTTTTTACTAACATAAGAAATTAATAAGTAAGGAAAGAATTTGAATTTTAAAAATAAAATAGAATTTATATATATTTTAGGGAGCCACGCATTTGTAGGTATTTAACTGACAAAATAGCATGAATAATTCTTTTTCGGCCTGATAGCACTGCAAGTGTAGAGTTAATAGCCAAATTTGTAAGGTAATCTGTAATAGAAAAATATTAAATCTGCTGGGCTCTTTTCCCAGAAAATCAATGAAGCAAGAACTACATGTATCAGGATAGAGGAAAAAAGAGAGAGAAAAAAGAAAAAGATGACAATAAAACAAAAACAAAACAAAAAAGGAAAGAAAACTAGATCACATTTAATGGGATAAGTAGAAAAGCTATACATTTCATATGTAGCCAAATAAAATTTCCCCTAACTTAGGAAGGACTATACTTAAAGCATTGACCAGAATTTTCAGTTGTGAGAGGAAAATTCAAATTCAAATTCAAACTTACTTCATGAAACTGTGGTGAAAGAACTTTATAACTCTGCTTTTAAACCTTAAGTTGAGCTTAAATGTATTTTGAAAAGTTATATTCTGGTATAACAGAAATACTCCTATCACCAACTTACTTCCAGATCCATTTGGCAGTCTAAGCATGTGTCTATAACTTACTAAGGGATTGTCATGAAAAAATCAAGGTGAATCCATTTCCTATTTGAGGCCTACTTATTAAATTACGATGTTCCCTAAAATCCTAATCTATCTCTTAGCCCTTCCTCTTGACATATTTTTCCCAAGTAACCACATGCACTCAGGTGGCTGCAACATGGATTATTTGTTGATAGTTCCTACATCTCTAACACTAGGCCAGGTGTCTCTCCAGACCCATGTTTCTGTTCACTTATCGGACATTTCTACCTAAATATTCCTTTAAGTTTATAGATATGTACAAACACAATGAATTCATCATTATATTTGTTCTTCCCTCCCCCATAAGCTAGTTCCTTCTGCTCTGTTTTCTATGGCATTTAATTACATGATTACTTGACAACCTCCCATCCCAGGAAATAGAGCAGAAATAGTCATTTCTTCTTTGTCCCTAATGTCCCACATCCTGAAGGTCATTAGGCAGTCTCTCTTCTACTTCAAATATCTCTTTTAGTTATATTTTCTCATGTCTAGCCCATTTCCACTGAAGGAATTTGGATCTTTCTCACCACTTAAGGAAAGTAGTCTAATAACCTCTGAACTGGTTTTCTATCTTCTGTGTTCTCCTATCTCTAATCTACGCTCTACACTGTTGCCTGCATATAATTATGAGACTTCCTTGCTAAAGAATGTTACTGTCTTCCTATCACACAGCGATAAGGGCTAAACTCCTTAGCACATCAACCAAGACTTAGCCTTAACTTATCATTTTAGGTATCTCCAGATTTCACCGTGTTTTCTTCAATATAATACAATAACCAATGCAAATTGTATCTCCTTTGGCAAACTGAGTTACCCATTCTATAGTATATTTGCACTTTTTCTTATCGCTATGGTAGAAATTATTACATTTTATATAGTAATTGACTAGCATGTGCATAATCTGTTAAAGCCAGAGCTTCTATAAAGTAGGTGTTATGTCTTTTATATCTTTGAAATCCTCAGAACTTGACCTAAGAGCCTAGAACACAGGAGATATTTAATAAACATTCTCTGATGGAATGAACACGTGTTGGGAGGCTGAGTTACAAGGGTGATCTTAAGTTTTGCAAGAATTACCACTAGATGTCGCTAACACATTTCCAATAGCAATTTCTGGGGCAAGGAGGCCTAACAAAGCACCTACTATGTGGCAGTCTCTTTCTAATAATTCTGAGAAGTAGGTGTTTTCATCACAAATCTACCTTGAAAACAGACACTTAGAATGATGAAAAGAGTATACAGATCGTATTAGGTATAAGTGGGGTTAAAATCTACAACTGTCTGTCATCAAAACCCATCTTTTTTTTCACAGTGGGTGCCACTTTGTTTCTTTTCTGACGATTGAGCCTCTGGCCTCTAAATGACAAATAGCATACATCATATTTTCTAACAAATTAAATCTTTATTGAAAAATTAAGCTAGTATTGGGATAGACAATTTTAAGACCCTTCAAGGTAAAGGCAGTGACTTTGCTTCACTAATAAGCTTTTCCTGAATATTAAACAATCATTCGGAAAATCTTTTTTAATCACATGTGAAGATATGGGCTTTGAACAGGTGCAGTTAGATTTCTAATATATTACTATTTTTTTTCCAAATAGCACTTGAAAATTGATATCTACTGCATGAAACCTAACTTCTTATTTTAGTGCCATAAAAAGAACAAAAAAATATCATCTGTAATTTGTAACATGCTTATTTAGTTTCCAGCAAAATTCAGTGGCCCCCTCTCTATTATCTACATTTTTAAGTCTTGACATCTAGGATATTTCAAAATATAGGCCAAAAATCTGTTACAAATTATTTTATAGTTACGGTTCTAAATTTTATTAGGTATCAGGTATTAGGTATCAAAACACTAGCATTATAAATGCCCAATAAATATTTGATTTTCCTGTTGATATATCTAGTATTCAGTATTTTCATCTAAACATTAATACTATGCTAAGAAAGATGCATACACAACATGTATGGGTGTGTATGTCTTTAAAAGTACAAATTGGGGGTGTCTGGGTGGCTCAGTCAATTAAGCATCTGCCTTTGGCTTAGGTCATGATTCTGGAGTCTTGGGATGGAGTGAGCATTGGGTTTCCTGCTCAGCGGGAAGTCTGCTTCCCCCCCACCCCTGCCCTTCCTCCTGCTCTCTCACTCACCTACTTTCTCTCAAAATAAATAAATAAAATCTTTTAAAAAATAAAAGTACAAAATAGAAAAGGTTAGTTAACAATATATCTGTTTCTCTTCTCATTTGTCATAATCTTTTATGATAGAAATAATAATTGCAGTTAGAGAATAATCTTAAGGTTTCTTTAAGGTGGTTAACTTCATAAGAAACAACAGCATTGAATGGAAAATAAACCTTTATGGACAAATACCTTTTTATACATCTCCAAAGAATGCCTTCTGTTTCTATGAACAAAAGCTTCATTCATAATTATATTCCAGTGTTCTGTCTGTTTTGCATAATATTCAACTTGAAGCTTTCTCATTGATATAAGTGTTAGACTGTCATTTTGAAGATGAGCATTATGATCAACTCTTCCCAATAGTTTTCTGTAGAAGATGTTTTCTGTAGTGAAATTCAGGTAAATTGTTCACATTTTGGAAACTTTGATAGCATAGCCTCATTTCCTCCACAGGCAGTCTAGGTAAGGAAAATGTGCTTTAAGATTCTCAGTGAACATTCCAGTCAGTGTTTAAAAGATAACTTAAATTTCCATCTTCAAAAAAAGATGGAAAAAAGTGAATTATTGAAGTTGCAATCTGCAGTTTTGATAGTCATATATAAAAGAGGGCAGATGTTCTTTTCTGCTAAATCATTCCCATAATACACTTACCCTGTATTCAGGGATGAATATGCTTACTGCCAAGCCTTGGCTGAGGGTTTCAGGGAAACATTGATTAAACTCCACTGGAGAACAAAGTAGAGAAAAAAATTAGTCGTTCAGAATGTAGTTGTGGCATTCCACATTTTCCTAGACTTTTCCCCTCTACAAACTTTCTCTGACTAATGGTAGTAAGCTTAAAATGAACCATTATTTTAAGCATATTCTCAGACAATCAAAATTTGTATATATAATGGTCAATATCAAATCCATGAGAACATTCATTTTTCACGCATATTTATAGAATTTTCATAGCCTCTATATTTTTGAGATCTTAAAAAGAGTAAAATAATAGTTAATGAACAAATTCAAAACAATTTCTGTAATCAAAATAAATGTTTGGTTAAGTCAATTTTCCCAACTGGAGGTAACTCTAGATTGCTAACTAATAAGTCATTTAAACTGAAAAAATGAACTAATGATGGATTAAAGAAAACAACAAATTTATGAATATTTACTATTACAGAGCGGATTATTAGGCCTGTCTTCAAAGTTTATAGAGCTACATAATTTAATGAGTTAATTGTATGGTAGGTGTGTCCATTCATGGGGCATATTGTGTAATTTACATTTGTAAGTATGTGTGAATAGCTTATTTAAAAAAAAAACCATCTAATTAGTATAAGATGAAAAAATTAGTTAAGATGATATATTAGTGACTAGGAAAGTTAGAAAAGTAGAGAGTTTCCACGATTAATAGTGTTTTAAATTTTCTGGTTTCACCACCATAATTTCAAAGATTTTAAATAAAATTGACTTGTAAAGTGAACTTACATGATGACTAAGGCATTTTAAATTTGGCCTTATATAAGGGATATTAATTATAAGAAATATATTAAAATGGGGAAGGTATTTACCTGATTTAATAACAATTTGCATCATAATGACTTACATATAATATTTAGGATTCAGTGGTAATACCAGTTTTCATCTGTTTATTCAGGATTTACCAAATTCTTGTTATAATCTCTATTTGAGTTAAATAAATTTTTGAACATGATCCTTGATTACAGTAAAGTACAGTTGAAGCAAAATTGGCTTTGGCTTGTGAGGTAATTGTGTGAGGCTTAGATTTCAGAAGAGACAGAATACCTCTATGTGATTATCTACTTTTTCTTATATTGAAACATGGTGATGATGATGAGAACTGAAAGACAGTGAGGGCAGAGTTAATATGAAAGATGATTTGATGCATCTTAGAAACAAATTGAGTGTGATTCAAAAGGAAGAAACAAAGGTGATTTCAGGGCTTTATGCCTAACAGAGCCAACCAACTATGTGGCAAATATAAGGAAGCTCAGAGGAAAGCTAAACTATGGGATGATATTTTAGTTTTATTTATTTATTTTTCTTTTTATTTATAGTTTAGGGTTTTTTTTTTTAAAGATTTTATTTATTTATTTGACAGAGAGAAAGGGATCACAAGTAGGCAGAGAGAGAGAGAGAGAGAGAGAGAGAGAAGGAGAAGCAGGCTCTCTGCTGAGCAGAGAGCCCAATGTGGGGCTCGATCCCAGGACCCTGAGATCATGACCTGAGCCAAAGGCAGAGGCTTTAACCCACTGAGCCACCCAGGCGCCCCATAGTTTAGTTTTAAACATAACTAATTACATTTATTTATTTATTTATTATAAGATAAAGTGAGTATTGTGAAAATATGCTTAGTTCATGAAAGGAATCTGTCAGGCGACAGAATAATTTTGGAGGCAATGCTAGAAGTCATCTTTAGACAGTAGTTAGTTGAACCCAGGAAGGAAATTGAGATCTCTGAGGCGTGGAGAAAAATAATCAGATAGCCAGGATAATTCGGGAGAGAAATCTGGCACAGAGCTATAAAAACAAGGAAACAAACAAAGACAAGGTTGGCATAGTGATCAGGGGTAAAGTTTGAAGAGGAAAGAATGAATGCCTCAGAAATGTTTGTTTGTTTTTTGTACTCTAAATAGATAACTCTCTCTCTGCCCCTCCTTTTCTCCCTGTACATTCTGACTGGGCCTTTCAGAAATAGGTGTTTAATAGAAGTGTTGATGTTATAATTTGAACATTTGGGCTTTTAAACTAAATTCTGCATATGTAGTCTGTAAAGTGCTTACTAACATCTTTTGTCCTTCTGTGGAGACTTTAAACATCTCTCCTCACCTCTACCTCCCCACCACTGGAGATTTATATTATCATTGAGCTCAGTAACCTTTTTCCTGTTATTACCAATTTGATGATTGGTTTCTTGATAGCAAAATAATAATGAAACATGACTTATTTTTGTTTCTAGTCCATGTTCCTGAATATTAATAATATTACTAATATAGATCAAAGATTTGTCAATGTTCTGACACTTCTAACAAAGTCTAGCATTAAGAATCTATCTGCTGTGTCAGCTGAAGAAGTTGTTAGCTAAGAGAAAGGTGTTTCATATTTTCTCCTTATAGTAGATATGGTTATTAATTATTTTTATCATTTAATGACAGGTGATGCAACATATGAATAAACTGAAGATCTTTCATGTGGGTTATGTGCTAAATCTCCATTAATTGAATGAAATTTCTTTCCTTCATTTCCAAATATGTATTACTAATTTTAGTATCTAATCATAAATAATGGATTTTGAGTCAAAATATATTTAATCATTTATTCAACTTTTAGGTAAATTTATACCAAGATTATAAAAAATACAATCTTTACTTTAAAAAGGAAAGTCAGGGGCATCTGGGTGGCTCAGTCGTTAGATGTCTGCCTTCAGCTAGCGTCATGATCCCAGGATCCTGGGATCGAGCCCAGCATTGGGCTCCCTGCTCAGTGGGGAGTCTGCTTCTCCCTCTTCCACTGCCCCTGCTTGTGTTCCCTCTCTCGCTGTGCCTCTCTCTGTCAGATAAATAAAATCTTTTAAAAAAAGTAAAAAAGAAAATCATTTTTTAAAAAGATTTTATTTATTTGTATGAGAAAGAGAGAGATAGGGAGAGAGAGCACGAGCAAGGGGCTAGGGGTGGAGAGGGAGAAGCAGGCTCCCTGCCAAGCAGGGAGCCCAATGTGGAGCCCCCGACCCTGGGATCATGACCAGAGCTGAAGGCAGGCAGATGCTTAACCGACTGAGCCACGTAGGTGCCCCAAAAGTAATTTTTAAGTAGTTAATTTATGCTAGCAATATAATTACTTTTAATTATTGAGAAAATTTTACTTGTAGTATTTATTTTCTTCCCCAAAGCTATCACTTGAGTTAGATATTTTTTAAAATTTTGTTTTAACTTTCTGAGCAAAAATAAATTCTCTCAAAAAAGGAACTATGCGCAGTTCACTTTTAGGTCACAAAACTAACATTCAAAGGAGATCAAAGTAACTGAATGAGTAACCAAAGTCTCCCCCCACCCATTTTGCACTCTGAAGGGTACCATAACCCACAAGTGTTTTATTTTCTCTTACACTCTTCTAGGATGGAATGTTGACTTGTTGCATACATCATATTTATATTGTATCTGGTCAAAGCAGGTATATTTGAAATGTGAAATGTTTCCAAACTTATTTTAGTTAAGACTAAAATACGTGTATAATTTTTTCTGTTTGACATTTATTTAAAGCTATAATAAAAAGAAAAGTACTCTTTACTTTTATTCTTAGCCTTTTATAATCTCTTATATCCCTGTTTTTTTGGTCACTCATTTAAATATGGAGTATTCTTTTTTCTCAAAACTATTTGAGAGACTTATCTGGAAAATAATTAAGATTACCCTACCTAAAATAATTTCTATTTGATTTATTTTGTTATCCACAAATAGATCATTTCTTACTTCATCATGATTCCCCCTCTCTCTCTGCCCGCCTCTCTACCTATTTGTGATCTCTGTCAAATAAATAAATAAAATCTTAAAAAAAATTAAGATTGTCTACTCTAAGATGGTAATCATACTAGAGTCTCCCTTCAAGTTAAAATTTTCTCACATGTCCAGATCAGGCCTGTATTTGGTGACTGTGTGCCATGGGGGAAAAGGGTCATCCTTTGGTTAATGGATAAATTATTACTTCAAATCATTGTATGTGTCAAAAATCATTTTAGGCAGAAGATTCTCTCTTATTTCAGAAAAAAAATGAAGAAGAAATTACTTGTGTGGTTTGTTTCTCCCCCTAAATTTTATTCCCCTAAGTTATTTTGTAACATTTTTGAAACATCCCATTTTGGTGTTTGGGGTGGAATTTGGATTCTGAAAACTTTTTTTAAAACTTACTATAACAAATGAGTCCTGATTGGTTAAAATTTGGATTCAAAAGTCAAAAGTAAATACTAATAGGTCCCTGGAGACTAACACTGAGTCTCAACCTGATTTCTGTCAACTTTACAGACTTGTAGTTACAGAAAATTATTGACCAAATTTAAGATTATTTACTGTGGACACTCATTTGTTGAGCATAATGGTCAACATTTCTTGGACAGTAGGTAATTTGTTACTAGTGTATATTTCAGTAATTTGATGGTTTTTTTTCAGACTCACAAATTTTGCTGCCTCAGTAACGTACAATATGAAAATGTAAACCATGTTTTCCCTTATTTAAAGATGATTCTCAAAGGAGTCCTATTTTTAAAGTGATGCAAGCAAAACTAGAGGGAGAAACCATATCAAATATAATCTGGAGCAAGTGGTAACCACGGCCCATCACTATGTGAATATGAATCATATTCCATTGGGAGAGCTTTCTGCTTTCTTATTCCAAAGTGATAATAATGCATTTAACTCATTACCAGGAAAATCAAAGACAAATAATATTTTTTGTCTGTGTCACACCCTGACTTAGCATATATATTAGGAAAAAGAGCATATGTAAAAGGATAGAGATCTGACCACATTATCCTTTTCCCCCATGGCACATAGTTACCAAATACAGGCCTGATCTGGACATGTGAGAAAATTTTAACTTGAAGGGAGACTCTAGAATGATTACCATCTTAGAGTGGACAATCTTAATTTTTTTTAAGATTTTATTTATTTATTTGACAGAGATCACAAGTAGACAGAGAGGCAGGCAGAGAGAGAGGGGGAAGCAGGCTCCCCGCTGAGCAGAGAGCCCCATGTGGGGCTGGATCCCAGGACCCTGGGATCATGACCTGAGCCAAAGGCAGAGGCTTTAACCCACTGAGCCACGCAGGTGCCCCTAGACAATCTTAATTTTTAAATGAAGTTCCCTTTATTATTTCAAAAGAGTATCTAAATGTGACCAGAAAATTCTTGAGACCTGGCTAAACTCATACAGGGCAGGCAGCTTCTCCACTGAAAAAATATTAGCGGAAGAGTGGGATCAAATTATAGTTGAGCTTTTATTATGATATAATTATGCTTGTAAATTGGTATCTTATTAGTAAAAGCAAGTATATTTTGTTTTAGCTATTTTACTATACCTATGCCAATGAATACATCCATGAATTTTATGAAAAAATTGATTTTCTTTCAAATAGCATAGTTTTCATTAAATATTTCATTTTGTCTCATTACTCACTTTGCAGTTTGATTAGATTCATTGCAGCACTGCTACTTAAAATATTTTTCATTCAAAGAATTGTTCATGATAAAAAATACAAAAGAAATCAGTAAAATATTTACCAAAATACTTTCTTTGTTACAACATGCCTTTCTAGGAGTCAGAACTGAGACAGAAATGAGTGTAATTTTATTAATAAATGTAGGAAGTTATTTAATATAAAATGAGATATTAATGTTTGTATTGTAGTGATTAAGACATTTAAATGTCTCATGTTATAGTATAAAGGCAAGAAGCCTAGAGTCTGAAACAAAGTCTCACAAACTAGACACCCAACTCAATACTTCTTAATTTTGTCAGTCTTCACTTTGACTCTGGGCAACTTGCTAGATCTCTCAGTGACTCATTTTTCTTATCACTAAATGCATTTGTGTGATATTATTTCTTTCAGAATAACTATATAGTATCCCTAATTCTATTCCTTTGCAGTTGCTTTTGTATTAGGTAAAGGGAGTTAAAATTCAGGTGTTTGATTTTATCAGTATAGTTTACAAAAGGAGAATACCTTGGAATTTGCTGTATATAACAGAAAGATTTATGTATTTATGAAATTAAAGTCAGTGTTTTAGAGCTAACATTGATATAGTGTCAACCTAATTTAATTAAACCCAGAACTAGTGTGCTGGCTTTTGTTTCCCTAATTATATGCCATTATAAAGAGTTCATATTCACTGTGAACAAAACAGACTGGCAGATTAAGTGCAATAATAGAACTTGTTGAGTTCATCTGTTCCATGACACTTGTGAACTTCATTCCTGGAATATTTTATTAAAATATACTATTTACATTATTCTAAAGTAAAGTTAATGCATCTTTTTTCTGATGTACACATTGTATGCTAATTGTTAGTGCATTTTCCCTTCCTAAATGTTATTAAGCTGTAATAGAATATTACTGCCTTCAAAAAATTCAGATATTATCTTTAATCCTCATCAGAAGGGAGATACATCTATGTAACTGAAAACACAATATAACAGTATAAGAAAACCTGCAACATTTATTTTAAGAACTATCTGGCTTTAAAAAATGGTGCATATTTTTCCTGTGAGACTCATCCTACTGGACTGAATATATCATTTCTCATACCTATTAGTTTTTAGACATGCAGCTGTTATTCTGCCTAAAATGCAGTCCATTTGTCCTTTTCACCTCATCAACATTTCCCTGCTGGCTAACTCCGAGGAATGTTTTAAGGTGAATGCAAGCATCACCGTCTTCCTCATCTCATTCAGATGGAGCTAGCTGCTGTTCATCTATTCTCTCACTCTACTGTACTCTTGTCTCAATCATGGCACATACCACAATATGTAAAAAGACCTGATTTAGCTCATTGTCTTTTCATAATTTGACAAACTCTTTCAATTCAGGACCCATGTCTTATTCGCTTTTATATCCTAGCACCTAGAACAGTCTTTGCCATAGAAGTAGACACTCATTTAATGTACGTGAAAGGATGAACAAATAAGTCAACATAGATTTTCATGGTGGGTTTACCTAGTCTCAGTAGCCAGATTTGGGAAGTGTCACGTGAATTTTAGTATCATGAGCTGAGAGTCAAAGTCTTTCCTAGATGGATTTAAGTTTATGATATCAAAATTTGATCTACCTTAAACTTTTTTTACTGACTTAACTTGAACAAAAGAACAGCCTTCTTTTATGATTTAACCTAATTCTGTTATCCTCCTTTGAACTATCTTTCTCTACATGCTACTTGTTTTAAGGGAAAGCAAGGTTAATATATTTTTAAAACTTCATGGAAAGTAAGTCCTATGTGAATTAAAAATGCAAATAGAAATATTCAATTTGAGCTAAATTCTCTCTAAAATAAACTATAATTTTATTTCTTCTATACTTTCAAACTATTACATGGGATTAAACTTTACTTCTTTTTCAATTAATTTATTGAATTACTACATATTTTTGAAATGTACAATTTTATCATACATTTAAATTTTTTAAGTCAGTATAATTTTTAAATAATGCATTGAATCAGGAATTATGAAATAATTGCTACTTATTTTATATAAGTAATACATGTTATATTTTAATTTCTATATTATTTGCATGAAGCATCATGTGTAATAATGTATATCCAGGGAAAAAAATTCTCATTAAAACTAAAAGCTTGCTTTGCAATAAAATCTAACATTAGTCCTGCTAAAAAAAAAAAATCTTGGTAATTTTATTTTTATTAGTGTTATAAATATTACATATTATGAGTTCCTGTAGTAAAAAATATTACTTATGCAGCATTACAGACCCATAACGTAGTATACAAAAATTCATATTTGTATAACAAATTAAGAAGTATCTGCTTAACAGGATTTTTTGCTTTATAATCTATTTCCTACCTATGTAGCTTTCTTAGTGCCTATAAATTTAAGAAAGATGTCTTAATCCCAAAATTTCAGAAATTCATCTGTTAAATCATACAGATGTATGGTTAAACATAGCCTAGGGGATTCATCCAAAATCATCTATTTTATAGTATCCAAATATATATGAATTAGAAAAAGGGAATGTATTTTAAGGTATAACCTAGAGAAATGAGAACCTCTGCATATAATTGTAAAATTAAACTGCATACATAGATTTTTTTAACCCTACTTAACCAGACATGAGAGTTAGCTCTTTTTATTTTATTCTTTAAAAAAGTTTTATTTAAATTCAATTTAGTTAACGTATACCATATTATTAGTTTCAGGGGGAGAAAAAGCTCTTTTTAAATCATATTTTAATTTCAGAGATCCAGTAAGTCACAAGAGGCTTAATGAAAGTCCGAATTTAAGCCTGGAAAATAGGAAATCTGTCTTCTCCTTTCAAAAAAAAAAATTGCTTTCATGTAAATTTTGGATAGTAAATAGACTGTGAAGGTATATTCCAGTATTAGGCACTTGATATCTACCTATTGATTTTGATCATGGAAGAAAAAATTTATGGTTAAATTAGAGTGAGATCTCTGCCTATTTTTCTATCTGAAAATAATACATAGTGTCTTAAAACTACCTATTTCTAATAGGAAAAGCAATGCAAGTTTATTGTAATGAGTTTAGGGAAGTACAGGTAAACAAAGTGAATTAAATAAATGTATCTGTAAAATTCAACATCCAAAAATGCCTATTAACCCTTCAATAAGTAGGAGACTACTTTCTTTTTTCCTTCTTTACTTACACAAGAAAATTTAGAAGATGAAATATACCAAAACCCCAAACACACATGAATGATTTATTTGCTGTCTACATTTCAGTGTTTTTTCTTGTAAATATTTTATTTTTCTATTTTTGTATTAGGGCCCCAAATAGTTGTATTTTTATATTTTTTTTAATATTTTACAAGGAGAAGAATTCCTAAACATATGTCAGTTTCCACATTAAATTAACAAAAATATTTTGGTAGCTATTACCAAAAAATATCTCAGATAATCATAGGAGAACAATAGAAATTTGCAAGCATGAGATTATATGGCTGTAAAGTAAGATGGAATATATACCACTTTATTTATTAGGAGATAATCATATTATAGAATGATACAGTACTTTTAAAGTTATTTCACATATTGAGTTATAGCCAGACAAGATGTGAATGGACACTTTCATATGAATTTTATTGAAGAATGACTGAAACAGTTGAGATTAGAGCAACCATTCTGTCACAAGTTTGGGATTATCAGATATGCTATACCTATTTACAAAGTGTGTAACACTATGTACTTCACAGCAAAGTATGTGACACCAATATGAATGCTTGTAAAGTAAAAAATAAATCTGATATTGAAGATACAGTGCCTGTATACAAAAACTTGAAGTGGATAAAATAGGTTTTTCAAGATATATTTTTGTTGTCACTCAGGAGGAAAATAGAGTCAGAAAAGCAAAAATCTCTAGGAAGCTGCCTTACAACAAAAACCATTTATCCTCAGTTTGGAAAGAGCTCTCTGTAATTGACTCAGTCCTAGCTCTGCCTTCATCCCCTGGATAGCAACAAGTTGAACCATGTGTCATCTCATATAAAGTACAATCAGAGGGTTGTGGGTTTCCCCAAAGCTACAGTGGTTTCAAATCAGAATCTGCAAGTAATCCACAAATCCCTATGATTTCACTCTGAAATTACCAAGAGCACTGCATGGATAAAATAAGTCCAGGTAAAATATGAAATAGAATTGAGAAATCCTGAAAAATATGAATTTAATCATTTCTATTCAGGAGTCTCTGCTTCTCCTATTTCAGAACCGGTTCCTGTAACCATCCTGACCATGTGCCAAATAATCGGCCTCCCCTCATTTGTCATTCTGCTGCAGGTGCATTTCCTCAAAAAAGGCTATGAGCTTAAGTATTATCATTCACACAGAGATCAATTTCTTTTGACAGCAAAGTGTTACAGGCACAAATTTGCATTTGCAGTGTGGTAGTTTTAAAAAATTCTACAAATTGGAGATTTTGAGTGCCCTTGCTACTTCTTTTCCTACCTTTTATACTTATTGCTCCTAAAACAAACAAACAATAAAACCTCTGCTCAAGTCTTTTATTAGGCATTATACAGTTGAATTTATTTTGTAAAATTATTTTGAAGTTCATATTTCCCAACTCAAGGTAGTTCTACCTCATGACTGATGACTAAGGATGTACTTGACTGGTCATGGTTAATCAAAGAATTAGATAAATGTGTGTTGTTCATTCAAGCAAATAGTTATTGCATATCTACTAGGTATAAGGTACTGTTATAGATGCAAAAGAATATAGATGTGCCTCAGATGTCAACAATCATATTGCATTTGGGCACATATAAGGTCACATTAACATAAATGTTCGAATTTCCCAATAGGAATTACAGCACTCCCAGACCCTTAGCCGTTCTGAAAAGTGCCCCAGTAAGATATTTCTGGCAAGTCCTAGAGAGTCTAACGTGTCCAGCCATGAGTCTAATCCTGCTGTTTCTGTTACTGTTCTCCCACCTGAAGTTATGGGCCTCTGCTGTGTCTGTCATCTGGGCTTTGCTGCAAGAATGCTCTTCAGTGTCATCTTCTACTTAAGTCTGCTTGACCCAGTCCCTCATATTTCCTCCTGAATCACTTCCTTCAGTTTCTGTCTCTCTAACTTTTCCACTTGCAGGGTCAACAATAACAAACACAAACCAACCAAATTCATTTCATCTTTTTATAGTCCTTAGTGTTTCCTTTACTTCATTAGGCTATTAAATTCAATTCTGTTCTCTCCTTCAAGCCAGAAAAAAAAATCTGTACATTTTAACAAGATAAATAGATGTAAACTTCAATATTTCATTTGTCACTGCCTGAATTTTCTTTAGGCTTAACTGAAACCTGTCCCACTAAACAAAAAGAATTTATACTTTAGTGTTCTAACTGGTGGAGTTACTAGATGCAAACATGATGTGATTCTTGAGGTAAAACATAAGTAACCTGCTTTGGAGATTAAAAACAAAAGAAGCAAAAATTGTTTATTTCTAATCCTAAGGGTCAAATAAGATTTGGCATTAGAGATAGTGTAGAAACTGAGGAGAGAAGAATGAGTCAGATTTTTAGGTTAATTTGGAGAGGAGAAAGAGGAGTGTCAAGCATTTTTCACCCAGGTTATAGTACAAAGGACACAAAGAAGTAAAAGTGCGTACAACTCCAAATTTCTAAATATTCCCTGAATGGCAGGCTAAGGGGAAAACAGTCCTGTGTGTACAGAGTTCACAGTAGAGCCAGATTGTGATAATTTAAGATGCTTTGAACTCATACCAAACATTCTGAATTTTCTCAGGTGGGTAATTAGAGCTCATCAGGAATTCTGAAAAGAATGAAGTATTTATGCATCAAATAATAGAGGAAGGCCTAACTGAAAGAAAAATTAGGACATTTATTAACTCACATATAAGAAGGTGTAGAGACAAAGTGGATGGGGTGATGAATTCAGTCATTCAAGGAAAGCTTGACTTCAACTCCCCTTCTTTGCCATTCTTTCCTCTCATTATTTCTGTGTGGCTGAATTAATTTCAAGTATCACATTCTCAAGTCAGTGTGTCTACAAGTAAATGTTAAGTTTTTATTTGTTTTCAGGTTTCTTGGTAAAGACTTTGTCTAGAAATTTTACCCAGTAGATTTCTTCTGTGTTGATAGCCAAAATCACTTCCACAAAGTGATCATTGATTATATGAATGGAATTATCAGTTCTGAGGTGCAATATGATTTCCAGATTCCCCAAAATATGAGATACCCAATATGGAACAAAATCAGGGTTGTATTAGCAAGGAAGAAATTGGAAAAATGATGGATAATCAAGTACAACAAGGAAATAAGAAGGTGAAATTTTGCATTTTAGATATCTAACTATGGAAGTAGAGTTTGGGATAAAAGGGTATAAATGCAAGAAGCAAAGAAATCACAAGAGTTTAATGCAATAATGATGTAAGAGATAATGGAAATTTAAACTAAGGCATTAAATCAAAATTAAAGTGAGCAGAGAGACTGGTTAAAGAATTTCATCAAAATAAAAGCTTTTGCACAGCAGAGGAAACAGTTGGCAAAACTAAAAGACAATCTACAGAATGGGAGAATATACTTGCAAATGTCTTATCAGACAAAGGGGAGTATCCAAAATCTGTAAAGAATTTATCAAATTCAACACCCCAAAACCAAATAATCCAGCAAAGAAATAGGCAGAAGACATGAACAGACATTTCTCCAAAGAAGACATCCAAATAGCCAACAGACACATGAAAAAATTCTTAACATCATTTGGCATCAGGGAAATACAAATGAAAACCACAATGAGATATCACCTCACACCAGCAGAAGGGCTAAAATTAACAAGTCAAGAAATGACAGATGTTGGTGAGGATGTGGAGAAAGGGGAACCCTCTTACACTGTTGGTGGGAATGCAAACTGGTATAGCTACTCTGGAAAATAGTATGGAGATTCCACAAAAATTTAAAAATAGAGCCACCCAATGACCCAGCAATTGCAACACTAAATATTTATCCAAATGATACAAACAGTGATTCAAAGGGGCACCTGCTCACCAATGTTTATAGCAGCAATGTCCACAATAGCCAAACTATGGAAAGAGCCCAGAAGTCCATTGACAGAAGAATGGATAAAGTACCACACACACACTGGAATACTATTCAGTGGGGGAGACAAACCATAAGAGACTCTTAATCACAGGGAACAAACTGAGGGTTGCTAGAGGGAAAGGAGGTGGGGGAATGGGGTAAGTTGGTGATAGACATTAAGAAGGGCATGTGTTGTAATGAGCAGCAGGTATTATATAAGTCAGAATTATAGAAGGTATTATGGAAGTCAGAATCACTGACTTCTACCTCTGAAACCAATAATATGTTATATGTTAAATAATTAAATTTAAATTTTAAAAAACAGAAGAGAAAAAGAAAGCTAGAAGGGATTGGGACAGGACAGGAGATTGCCAACATGATAGGACTGGTGGTTGTATGGGAGGCCACGGAGGTATATATAAGAAAAGACCCAGTGGAACCAGATAGAATGCCATAAATTTGTATACAAATTTGTGGTAAGTTGTGTGAGTCAACTTGCTGACAGAATGTAATAATCTTGTCATCTGCGAAGAGAGAGAGTTTGACTTTTTCCTTGCCAATTTGGATACCTTTTATTTCTCTTTGTTGTCTGATTGCTGTTGCTAGGACTTCTAATACTATGTTGAACAAGAGTGGTGAGAGTGGGCATCCTTGTCGTGTTCCTGATCTCAACGGGAAGGCTGTGAGCTTCTTCCCATTGAGGATGATGTTTGCTGT
>PISX010013018.1:0-58361 GCA_004024625.1 Mellivora capensis | reverse complement strand
CCCCCCCCCCCCCCCCCCCCCCCCCCCCCCCCCCCCCCCCCCCCCCCCCCCACACCACCTAGCCCAAACACTCCATAAAGCTTCCTATGAAAGTCAATCATAGACTCCAGCCTTAGGATCCCCTAGCATGAGGCAGAATCATTCTGAAACTGCCTCAGATAGGTCAGTCATTTCCCGAAAGCTAAATTTTCCCTCTATCACCCATATTTAGTACAGAGGGCAAAAAAAAGAGGGATGGATAATATTAACTGAATAACCACCTTGTGCCACAAACAGTACTTGGCATGCAGGATATTATTTTATCAGCACATCATTCTTAAAGAAAACTCAATGGTCTGTACAAACCTTGTACTACATAAAAAGTGACATTTTCTTAATATGATGGGAAGTAGGCCTGGGTTCAAATTCTGACTGTGTGCGTGACCTGGTCTGAGTTCTTTACACTAAGCCTCCATTCTTTCAACTATAAAATGGAGATAACAATGATTATTAAGTGACATTAGCCCCAGAAAGCTTTTAGTACATTGCTTGGTGTATGTTAAATGTTCAATAATTGAAACTTGTCTTTAGATATACTATTACTAGTAACCTCATCAAGTTCTCAGCAAGGCATGTCATTTTGTGATCTACTCTTAATGTAATCCAGTACCTCAACCTCTAGAAAATTTATAGGAAAAATTCAATTTAGGTGCAATCACTTATGAGGTCGCCATCCGATACAAAAACTATCTTAGCATTCCAATCTAACACTGAGTTTTACCTGTGTGATTTTTGGGAATTTCAGAGCTAGAATGTTCATAATTTGAATAAGAAGAGGAAACTGAATGAAGCCCAGAGAAGACAAGTGAACATTACAAAATCAATCAGCAGGTTAGATGTGGAGCTAGGCTAGATCCCTAGGCTCCTAAATTATAGTCCTGTATCCTTTTCTAACGTATCATGATTTTTGTTCTCTCTGTATTCCTTCCTTCAAAGCCAGGAACCTCAGGTATAGTTGCTTTGATTCAGGAATCAAAGTTTTCTGTGGTGCCAGCAGATATAGAGATGAGCTACTTTATAAGTAAGCCTTACACTCAGGAAGTGGAGATGAGGGGCCTGTACTTCTGCCTCTCAGTCACAAAGCTCCTTCTGATGGGTTCCTCCCAGGAGACAGATCTTAAACTGAGGGCATGTCTGCCTCTTGTTGGTCATAGCAAATGTAAGAAATTATGTATGTTGATCCTTGTGCCATCTCCTATAAATCCTCTTTACGTAAGTCTTTCTTGTGGCTTCAAAATGGAGAGAGAGCAGAAAAATCATGTTCTTCATTTCCCTACAGATTTGTTTGGTATTGAACTTGGTGTTTTCTTCTCAAATCAAGATTATCACCTGTGGTTCTACCTGAAGTTCTCTGTAAGGATACTTCGTTGGGCTCATTCACTCACTCTTTCATTCATCAAGTATTATTTTAATGCCTATTCTGTGCTTGGTGCCAGAGCACAATGGGAAGCCAATACTCAACATGGAAACCTTACACTTTTAGCCACATCCCCATCTATGTTCTCCTAATGACTATAACCACTTCTTTGGGTTTTCAAGAAAAGCCAATCCTCAAGAACATTTTAATCTTCCCTTGTAAACATAACACAACAGGACATCAAAATTCACATCCCCTATTGCTTTTTCCTTGCCAATAAGTGCTCAAGTCATACATCTGGCATCCATATAAAAATGCAAAAGGAATAAAAATGTAAAGCTCAACAGAGAAGAAACAGAAAGCTTTATTAGAGAAACATGATGTATATTGTAAATAATCTTTGCTGGACAGTATTTTGAATTTCTTAGAAAGGTTAACAAAATATTACAGTGTGCCCAAAGAGCTTATGGACTTCACTTGCCTTGCCCAAAGTGATTTTCTATGTAGAAATAGGAAAATGTGAATATAACTATTACTTTTCAGATAAAACACAAAACACCAACATTTTTGAGAACAATATTGCCTCATGTTCTGTCATATATATTAATGTCCTCTTATTCAAGGATTCATTTCAAGAAAGATGTTCACATACCAATGACTAGCATAGAACAATAAAGTCTATCAGTGTTTTTTAAATTTAATGTTAAAAAGCAGTAGGCTTTTCTTGTTTTGTTTATGGCACCATTGTTGACCCCCATTCCTGACATTCTGAAGGACACATATGATAGCGACAGCAGAAAAGGGGAAGAGAAATCATACAAAGTGGGGCAGTACAAGAAAGCATTTTACAATGTACCAAGAGAGGAGCGGGGACTTGTGTTTATCAAATAAGCCCTGGCTACAACTGTCTTGGATCATTGCAATTCCTATATCCTAAAGTCAAACACATCTACTTTCACTACAAAAATAACACATGTCCTGCCCAATAGTGGGGCTCCCCATTTCAATAAGAGGTGACTGCCTCTGCCCTCTGTGCATGTGAGCTGCTGCTTCTCAATTTTTGGTCTAGGTAAGAGTAGATAGGTTTCTATCCTATCCTTGAGCGGAATAGCTGAAATTATAAACAAAGAACTTGTCTTGTTTGTGCAAAGATCCTGGGTAGAGGGAAGTACATCGAAATCTAACAGCTTTGAAAAATAGAAGGAAATTGGAATCTAGGTCTTTCTTGTCTCCTTATTCAAAGATGAGTTTGATTTTATCTAAATTAAGATTATATAACTGCATTAAATATTCACCTACAACCTATGATTCATATATGCATTCCTATCAGTACAGTGTTTGTAGTAATAGCATGGATCCAGACTAAAAGTGAGGAGAGATGTTCTAGGCTAAAAACTGACAGGATCTAAATTTGCATATCATTTGGCTTAGTAATTATAAATGTGCCTGCTACATAGGAAGATTTCATCCTCCCCATTTGTTTTCTTTTTATTTTTATTAGCATATAATGTATTATTTGTCCCATGACTACAGGTCTGTGAATCGCCAGGTTTACACACTTCACAGCACTCACCATAGCACATACCCTCCCCACTGTCCATAACCCAGCCACCCACTCCCTACTCCCTCATTATTTACCCCCATTTAAACAAAGTAAAAAGACTATCTTGTAGCAGATAATGATATTCCAACACAGCAAGTTATTCAGAGAAAAAATAAAATGACCTGTAAATACCATTAAATATACATTTCCAAATACTAGCAGGACATCCAAACATATCTTCACTTGTAAAAGCTTCCTCCAGACATTTGCAAATCCTTTATGAGTATTAAAGGAAAAGATGAGGGTAAAGAAAAATTAAACAGTCTCAATCCAGGACTTGACCCATTATTTCTACAATGTTACGGTGAGCAACATAACCCAGTAAACAAATAATATAAGCAACTACACATTAGGGAAGAAGGAGACACAAATTATTCTTGCAAATAGAAAAGTGTTCTTCTCTAAGACCATTGTGGAATGACTCAAATCATATACCAGTTGTTTTGTTGTTGTTGTTGTTTAATTTATGGATCCACTGATTGATTCATTTACTTAAAAGATGTTATTTGTTGCCCAAGCCTGTTTTAGGATCAGAATATGAGTGTTTATAGCAATTTGTGGAAAGTAAACACTGGTTGTTAAATTACGTGCAGTGTATGATAAGTACCTCTTGTTTTATAGATACAAGGTAATCGGGAAAGGGCACACTATAGAGTATGTCATTTATAAAATATGGGCTATACTGTGACAATAGGAGTGGCTGTTTGGTTTGCTGAGTAATATGTCAAACAATGTGAAAGCAGCCCCATAATGGGCACAACCATATGTGACTGCAATGTCCAACCCATGGCTCAATATGCTTCTTAATGACACCATGAGCCTGGAAAATCTCCAAGAATTTGATACAAGTGCAAAATTCTGTAAAGTCTACTCCCATGCAGTGGTGCTTTTTATAGGCACACAGAAGATGGTTTTAACAGACATTGGAGTCAAGGTCTTCTGTGTTCAAACAACAGGATACCACCACCTACCTGGGTAGAGTGAGAAGCAAAATGCCCAGTGGATATCGATATGTCACAGCTCTTGTTATGATTACAACAGATTAAAGCTTGAACACTGATCTTGTGGTTTTAAGCCTGGTGCTTTTCCCCAATACCTTAAGAATGACACCGACACTTTACAAAACTCTCAAAGAATGTAGTGAAAATATTTTCTGAAAATGGAAATGGAGGAGTGACGTAAGCTACATGAAAGGTGGGATAGCTGTGAGCCCAACTGGTTGACAAGAGGGAATTCTGCTCTTAACAACCCAAATGGTAGCATTTGGCTATGTCAGAGTGCCACCAAAGTCTAGGGCCTGGGACTCAAAGGCAGAAATACTCAAAGTGACAGTGCTGTTACCCCAGCCAGGATGACAAATCGAGCAGCACACAAAGGACTTGATACTGGAATGTGCATTTCCAAGGCTGCAAAACACACACAACACCTTTTCATTTTTCACTTAGAAATGGAGTTCTGCCAAGCCTTATCCTCCCTGAGCATTGCACATGTGTGGTGAGACCTTTGACCAGCACAGACTGGCTCTCTCTTGCCTCTCATCTGCTCAAGTTTTTTTGTGTATGTGTGCTGCCACACAGGAAAGGTGTTAATTTGTCAGGAGAAACACACCAAATTAAGAAGCAAACCACATCACTTTGCAAAGCAGCAATGATGCCTCTTTCCTTCCAAGAAAAATTTTAGGATGGAAAAAGAACTTACAAATTACATCTACTGAGGATCACTGTCCAAATATAAAAACAATTAGATAATGATCCTGGAGTTGAAAATAACTAGGGAAGAGAGGAACTCCCTTATCACTCCCTTTTTTAAAAATGAGAATGTGAGAACTCTGTAGTTATTCACCCTATAGAGAAAGTGTGTCCAGAATATATATCACTGCCCTGTCTTTCCAGACCCAACCATTTGCACACTAGGATATTATTTTCACTGTGTTTTATAACTATGATTTTTTACACTATATTGTAATCATTTCACCAATTTCTTCAGCAAAGGACAAGAACCATACTTTAACTTTTCTGCAATGAGAGATGCTCATACCCTCACAATTACAGGAACTGTGGACCTTGAGAGCTCCCATCCCACATGCCCTACCCCAAAGGCTAAACTGAGCCATTGGTTTGGTACACAGATGCCTATGATGGCTACTACAATGCACCAGATATGGTTCCACTCTTGCCTTGTCCTGCCCGCCCCACCGCCTCACCTTGGGTTGGCCACATCACAGCACAGCTATTCTCAGCTCCCAGGAATATGCTCCCAAGGTACATGGCGGCTTACTAACACACACAGGATTCCAACACTTCACAGCTGGCCTTCTTTTCTACAGTCTAACATCCACCCTACAATCTCCCCATGTTGGGTTCTAACAGTCTTCTTTCTAATAATTACCCTGTGCCATAACCTCTCTACTCTCCTTTTCCCCTTTCTGGCTTTCTTGTCTCTTGTCTCCAGGTATTTTTCCCAAACTCCAGTTTGTGAGTGCAGCAGCTGACCTCACATCAATAATGCTGGTCAATGAATGCACATTTTTTGGTAACACAGTGAGCTGCCATGTTAACTTCAAGGTATTGGACCCTCCTTAGTAAGCTCAAGAGCTGCTGTGTTCTCAAGAACTTCTACTTTTCCAATAAGAAAGAGAGCTTTCTTCCATCTATTCCTGGGAATAGAGCCATTTCAGAAATACAAATGCTTCTCAATACTGTGTTAGTTTGGTTTTCCCATAATATTAATGAATAGGCAGCATACTGCTACAAGTTGGTCCTGAGTTTAAAGCATCTGTAGGGGAACCTGGGTGGCTCAGTCAATTAAGTCTGACTCTTGATCTCACCTTAGGTCTTGACCTCAGGCTCATGAGTTCCAGAAGAAGAAAAAAAAAAAGGCAAAAACATCAGTAAATATTTCTACCATATAACAACCTTTGAGAGAGAGAAAGAATGTATGAGCAGGGTGAGGAGCAGAGGGAAAGGGACAAGCAGGCTCACTGCTGAGCTCAATCCCAGGACCCTGAGATCATGACCTGAGGCAAAATTAAGAGTGGGCCGCTTAACCAACTGAGCAACCCAGGCACCCCACAATTTAGTCCTTTCAAAAACACTGAAATACTTCTGCTCAGTGAAGGAGACCATCAACAAAATGAAACGGCAACCTACTAAATGGGAGAAATTATTTGCAAGTCATATACCTGATAAGAGGTTGATATCCCAAATACATAAAGAAGTCATACAACTCAACACTGAAGAAAAACAAATAACCTGATTTAAAATGGGCAGAGGACCTGAATAGACATTTTTCCAAAGAAGACTTACAGAGGGCCAACAGACACATGAAAAGATACCCAACATCACTTATCATCAAGGAAAGGCTAATCAGAACCACAATGAGGTATCACCTCATACCTGCTGAATGCTATTATCAGAAAGACAAAAGATAACTTGATGAAGATGTGGAGAAAAGCCAGCCTTCCTAGACTATTGGTAGGAATGTAAATTGGTACAACCACTGTGTAAAACAGTACCGAGTTTCCTCAAAAAATTAAAAATAGAACAACCATATAACCCAGTAATTCCACTTCTGGTATTTGTCAAAGAAAATGAAAAAACTCAAAAAAATATGTGTACCCCATGTGAATTGCAGCATTATTTACAACAGTTAAGAAAAGGAAACAACCGGGGATGCCTGGGTGGCTCAGTGGGTTAAAGCCTCTGCCTTCAGCTCAGGTCATGATCCCAGGGTCCTGGGACCGAGCTCTGAATCTGGGCTCTCTGCTCAGCAGGGAGCCTGCTTCCCCCTCTCTCTCTGCCTATTTGTGATCTCGCTCTCTGTCAAATAAATAAATAAAGTCTTAAAAAAAAAAAGATAAGGAAACAACCTAAATATCATCAACAGATGAATGATAAAGAAAATGGGATAGATACATACACGCACACACACACCCATAAAAAAAGGAAATCTTGGGTGTCCGGATGGCTCAGTGGGTTAAGCCTCTGCCTATGGCCCAGGTCATGATCTCAGTCCTGGGATAGAGCCCTGCATCAATCTCTCTGCTCAGTAGGGAGCCTGCTTCCCCCACTCTCTCTGCCTGCCTCTCTGCCTACTTGTGATCTGTCAAATAAATAAATAAAATCTTAAAAAAAAAAAAAAAAGGAAATCTTGCCATTTGTGACAACATGAATGGACCTTGAGGATATTATGCTAAGTGAAATAAGTCAGGGAAAAACAAACACCATATGATCTCACTTATATGTAGAATTAAAAAAAAAAAAAAAAGCTCATGGATACAGATTGATGATTGCCAAAAGCAGGGAAGAGGGGGTGGGTAAAATGGGTGAAGGGAGTCAAAAGGTATAAACTTCTAGTTATGAAATAAATAAGTTATGGAGATGTAATATACATGTAGCATGGTGACTACCACTAATAACACTGTGCTGCATATTTGAAACTTGCTAAGAGAGTAAATCTTAAAAGTTCTCATCACACAAAAAATTCTGTATGTGTGGTGACAGATGTTAACAAGACTTACTGTAATGGTCATTTTGCAATATATGCAAATATAGAATCACCTTGTAGACCTGAAACTGATACATCATATTCATATTACATGTATTATACCTTGATTTAAAACACAAGAATTTTTTTTAAGTTTGTATTTATTTATTTAGTTGTCAGAGAGAGAGCATGCATGCACAAGCTTGGGGAGCAGCAGGCAGAGGGAGAAGCAGGCTCCCCCCTGAGCAAGGAGCCCAAGGGGGGACTCAATCCCAGAGCCCTGGGATCATGACCTCCGCCTAAGGCAAATGCTTAACTGACGGAGCCACCCAGGCATCCCAGAAATATAAGAATTAAAAAAAAAAAATTGAGGTAGGCTCAGAATATTAAACTATTTCCTGATGCTTTAGCACCACGAAAACAATGGCATTATTCTTAGCCCGGCCCGTTAGGTATCAATAAGGTACAGGTCCCCCTCAGGTCTGCTCTCTCAGCAATGTATTTATAACGTGTTGAATGGCTCCCTAAATGGTATCATAGTCCTTAATAGCTGAATCAAAAGGAAATAAAAGAAACTCACCTAATGGATAAGGTCTAACGAGATGTACTTCTTACTGATTCTCAGGAAGTCTTTCCTTGTTTCCCTTTTCAGTATGCAGTCTTGGAATGGACTGTTTGCACTTGTGTCAGCAGCTGTTTGTAGAATGGGGTGTGCCTTGGATTTACTTATGCAAAAGGACTGAGAACTACAGCCATCCAGCTAATTTCTAAATCAACCTGTCTGAACACAGTTGGTTGTTTAGCTATTGCTGTTGATTTCTAATTTTATTGCATTTTGGTCAGTAAATGTGATCTGCAAATTAACAAATACCAGATTTGTTAAGATAAGTTTTATAAATGTTCCATTATTTTTTAAAAGATTCGTATACCCTGTTATACAAAGGATTATATACATACTAGGTCTAGCTAGTTGTGTTTTTCAATCTGATACAGCTTTATGTTTTGCTCTTTTATCTGTTCTTTTCTGAGAAAGGTGTGTTAAGAAATGGGATCATATTTATTTTTAAAAGGTAAGTACAAGGGAATGTCCTAAAGGAGATGAATATGAAGCATCATAAAAGAACAAGGCATTGCAGTCCCTACTCAGAGAGGTATTAAATCTGTGGTCTTCATTTTGTGTTCCATAGAACTCTGAGATCCATGGAGGTACTTTAAGAGTTATCTAAACTTTTATTCAAATGTCTGTTTTCTCTTTATTGTTATTTTTTTGAATGGAATAAAAACTCTTACAGTCAAATGATTTACATACCAGATTTAGAGACCTCCAAATTGTTCATGTATGCTGCTGGCTATTATTTGCTTCTGCCCTTAGAGTACATATGTAATTTGAAATTTCTATAAATGTGTCATTAATTTAGAAAGCTGTACTTTGCACTAGGCTTTTTTCTTTTTCTTTCTCTTTTTTTAAAAATTCAGAGTGGATTCATGTGTCCACTCTCGTGAAATTATTTAAAGAAGCATATGCAAGCCATACTTAACATATGACAGCAAGGCTCAGGCACATGTGTTCAGCACGTTTGCTTTCATCCTCTTAGGTCAGTTGAGCAATAAGAAATGAACACAATATTTTACATCAAAATATTCAATTATAAAAATAAAAAGCAGAATGTAAGTGCAGTAAAATTCAGTTCTGTATGATAACATAAAATAAACATTCACTTATAGACTGCTGTAAAGATGATTTTATATTTGGGGAGCTTCTTGTTTGACTTCTATAAATATGACAGAGCTAGTCTACGTTTGGGTTACTTCTTGTCTATAGCAAATCAGTATCTTCACAGCCAGCTGGATATTCCTGCACAAGGTCTCAGAAAACCTACATAATGTCACTATCGCAAACCTTTCACTGCCTCAGAAAACTGTGGTCCAGCTAGTAGCAAACTTTCTTTAGCAAATTTTTTCAAATGAACTCTTACATGGCACTCCAACATAAAAAAAGCAATGAAAGTAGAACCTTCTGGTGAAAAGAGGAAGATTGAGACCTGAGCTCCAAGCCCTGTGGCCCAATAAGGGCTAACAAGAGCTCCTTTGTACACATTTGGAAGCCAATGAGGAAAGCTCTACCTTCAACCCAACTCTGAATCATCTCATTTGCCTTTGTACCCAAACACTTCCTGTCTGCCTAATCATCTTAGACTGACAACTCACTTGGAAAGCCTGCCAGGCTTTTCTATCGAACATCTCCTAAAGATGCCATCCCTCAGATCTCCTCCATTTACCACAATCTTAGGAGTCCTCTCACCTGCAGGGAAAACCCGAAATGTATTGGGTGTCCCTGGTAAGGACTCCAAGAAGGGCTACCTAAAGCTTGAGAGAGGAAGATAAGCCTATAAGAAAGAATCGTAGAGACAATGCTCATTGGGTCACTCACAGGAAAGGAAGAGCTCTGGGTCTAAGTCTAAGGAGTCCTGGAAAAATCCAGATCAAACCAAGAGGCAGCACAGGCCCCCCCCCCCACCCCACCTTGGGACAGGAACCAGTGTCCTTGAAAATGGAACCCAGCAGAAAGATGTTTATACCAGCTACACTGGTGATCCTTTCCTAAAGGGTCTAAACGGACACATTGAGGCCATCAGAAAATATATCCAGATTAGTCTCAACAGACTCAAGAAGCTATACTTTGGGTGGAACCCTCAAAAGTCAAGATATGTTTCGAAAACAGAATGAAACACTGATATAGCAAACTTAAAACAACTGAGAATATATTATTTTGCACTATGTCCAAAGCCACTTGATACTAAGTTATAACCAGAATAGCATAAAGAGGCACAAAGATTTTTTTTTTTAATAATGATGGGAGAAAAACTGAAAATTCCCTTCACTAACCTGATTTTTTTTTCTATGAATTCAGGAGAAATTGCTAGTATTACATTTTATCCACAGAACTCCTTGTTCCAGCTAATGGCTATGTCATGAGGAATGCTTTTATACGAAAGCATTGCTACTTAAAACTATAGGGATTTCCAGGGAAGCAGGAAGGGGCAAGGGAAAATAGGAAAAGAGCAGCCTCTTGTGTTTCCCACCACACAGAACCAATTCCAGAAACAAGGGGTTAAATACAAATGGAGGGTCCCAAGCAGGTGTTCAAAGTCACACCAAAGTCAAACACCAAGGTAAGGAACAGATCAAAAAAGGGGAGAAGTGGCTCATGGATGGTGGGAGAGTGTTTCAAGAATTCAGGAGAACACCTAGCCATACAGACTGGAGAGACCTTTAGCTCATTACAGCCAGCAAAGAGCAAGACCTAGAAAAGGCCCTTAGTGGTTGTTGCTTTATCAAAAACCAGAGAGATTCTCTTCCCTTCTAAGTCAGGGCAATTTTTTCCAACCACTTGCTCTCCTGTTAGCCTATCCAATCATAGAGGCTCCCTAACTGTTCCAACCAGGTTCCTTCACTAAGTTTCCTCCTCCTACCCTGGGCAGATGGAAAGCCAAGCGTCCAGGTTAGCATTTGGTTCCCCAAAACCATACATGTCCTTGTCATTAGCCAAGCCTGAGATGAAGGCACCTATGAGAACCAAGCTCCTGTTTCCTGAATGATATTTTAAAGCAAGAGTCTAAGTATATAGGGTCTAAAGTGAGTGGGCACAATGGCCACTCAGAAAGAATCTAGAAAGCCTTGTTTGAAAAGGAGTAAGGAAACCTCAATATAGATTTACTACCACAAAATAAAAATTTTGACAGCAAGAGAATAAGCTAAGAGGGTAAAGAAAATTACAGACAAGAGGAGCATGAAGCACATGACAGACCACCGCGAGGATATAGGAATCCACGAGTTTATAAGACACTGATAAGCAATGACTTCAGATATCTTGTTTGAGTGGTTGGAGGACATTAAAGAAACAATAGTAAGAGTTTTATTGAGCATGACATGAGACTCTATATATGAGAGGTGACTATAAAGTAGTAAAAAAAAGCTTTTATAAGTCACACATGAAAAATCAATCCCACAATTCTACAAATATGTTTTAATAAGGCCATTTTCTAAAATATAAAGTTAACTGCCACATACCAACAAATTTCATTGCAAAAGTTTGTAAGTTGAATGTTTTGACCTCAGGAATTACCTTTCCATAAAAACAAAACAAAACAAAACAAAACAAAAAACAGAAAAAACAATGTTATCAATGGTATCCTTTTTATATTAGAACTTTTCCATATATATTTCCATATCACATAAAAATGCAATTGTTATATAGCTATCAAGCATTAAAAATAAACTAAAACCTCTAACAATTGACCCCAATGATACTAATCAATTTTTTAAGGAGAAATCACCTTAAAAATTTCAATACGAATGTCCCAGAAAAGGTTTTACATATTCACATTTCAGATTCCACTGCATAGAAATTACAATTTTTAAATAACTGAAATAATTTCCCTTATTTTTCCCTAATTTCCCTTATTTTAAATAATTGAAATAATTTCCCTTAATCGCTGGTGCCTCGAAGTAGTGGAGATACATGTTCCTTCAGCTGCTGCAAAATAATTCTAAACTGTGAACATTTTGACACCGGAGGAACAGATATTAAAGCCCTATTACCACTAATCTAAAAGGACTTAATCTTATGTTCTCTGCAGAAGACAGAAGCTCATAAAAGAACACATGTAGGCTTTTACTATTAGAAAACTGGGCATTTTTCATGTCCATTCTAGCAAAAGAGGTTTTTCATTTTGTCCAGATGCAAAATGTTTAAGAACTCGGGAGATGCAGTGTGATTTTCCAAGCCAAACGTGGGGCTTGTAGTCAGTGGATTTTTGTGATCCTTTCAGAAAAAGGAAATATAGTTTGGAAGTATAGTTTAGTTGTCAAAGTATTGAAATTTCTAAAGCATCTCACTAATTTATGGGGCAAATACATAAAAATACGTACAACAAGGCAGTGCCAGAAACATCCACAGATTTGGTCGCCACAACACATCTCCATACACAGATGACATGCATAATTATTTGGGTTCCCTGCTCTTCTGACACCAGGGCCCCGGGGTGAGGCCCTATTGATTGCCATAGTAGGGAAAGAGGAAGGGAAGTTGTTTCAAAGGAAACGTCCTTACCTATTTATGTTCCTTCTCTCACAGCCTCAGTAGTTAATAGAATAACCACAAATTAAGCCAAATGTTCCTCTACCTACTCTACTCCCATCCTGGACACCTGTCTTCATAAGCCACATCCTACTCTGGATATCCCTTCAACCAGCCTTTCTCACTATGTATGAGTGCTTTATCTTTCTTAACTTACAGGAGTATTATGCTGCTCTGAAGTACTTCTCTCCCTTCCCAGGAACGTGTCTCAACTCTCCAGTAAACTTGCACATTTCCTGAAGACTGTCTTCTTGTGTGTTGCCTGTCCCCCACCCCACAGACTGTCATTCAACTGCTAATTGTGTTTACCATCTGGCTTTCTCTACCAGCCTCTTCCTTCCTCTGGTTCCCTCTGTTCCTTGCTGATTTCACTCAGGAGTGACCCAGAAGAGCATGTTGGGGCTCCACTGATAGCTGCTCTTTTTTGGTAAATTAAATTGTACTTGTGTTCAACTCAACACATTTGTATAAGCAATTTATGTGTTGCCCATTACTGGGCTAGTGACTATGAAGGGCATGAAAGAAATATGTGACCCGGCTGCTCCCCACAGTAAGCTGGTAACTGGGATGAGGAAACAAAATGAACTAATTTTCAACAAAGGACAAATAAGATAATCGGGAAGCAAAATGTCTAGTATGCCATGTAGACTACCCAGCACAGGATATCAAAAGTGCAAAGGGCTGGAAGTCAGAAGACCTGAGCTCTGTCACTTACTTCCTAGCTGTGTGTCCTATGGCAAGTCACATAGCCCCTCCCAGGCTGTTTCCTCAATATGGAAATATTGATCTAGCAAAGCTACTGGAAGGACTAAAGAATACATTATGTGAGCAAACTGCTGGGTACCTGGAAGAGGTGGTTTGATAAGACAAATAGACCCTGGGAGGTCAGAAAAAGGGAACTATCTGACCAAGCTTCCAAGCAAGAGCCAGAGCCTGACCTGAGTACCTTCCAGCCCAAGAAGAATTTAGCAGGGTGGTCAGGAATAGGAAAGAAAGAAAAAGCATGTTTGGTGCACAGGCAAATTTGATTTCAATTTAACAAGCACTGAGAAGCCCTGTCAACTATTTCGAAGGCTACAAATATGATGAAGAAATAATTCTTCCCCTAAAAATTTAGTCAGAGAGACATAAGACAAGTCACTATAAATTCAGAGAAATGCTTATAAGGTAACATGGCAAGTTGAAGAGGGCTGGATGACTAACCCATCAGTGTGTGGGTTTCTAGTTCCGGCTCTGCAACCCACCACGGGTCACTATCCCTCTCCAGGCCTGTTTCCTCAAATATGAAATAAGAGGTTTCCACTGCATGATATCATTCCTAGAAAACATTCTATTCTCTGATTCTAGGTTCAGAGTCCAGGGTTTAACCATGCGAAAATTAAATGGGGTCATGGCGGCAGCAATCCCTTGTATCTCCTCTCACTCCTTAAAGATGAGAGCCTAGACAAGGGCACCAGCAGTGGGAATGATGTGGAAGGGATGCAACAGATGTTAATTTTAAAAATAATAAAATGCAGTGCCACCGTGGGTAGAAGAGAAAGCAGCAAAGACAAAAGCTCCAAAAAATGGAACTGGGTGGCTCCGTTGATTAAGCATCCAACTTCTGGTTTCGGCTTAGGTCATGATCTCAGGATCCTGAGATGGGGCCCCACATTGGGCTCTGCAACAGCTCGGAGTCTGCTTTTCCTTTCCCTTTCTCCTTCCCACCCTCACTCACTCTCTCATAAATAAATAAAGTCTTTTAAAAAAAAGAATGAAACTGAGCAACCAGACAGCAAGGGGGTATTGCAGACAGCAACAGGCCACTGAAGCGGGAGAAGGGAAAAAGTTGGAGTGAACATAAGGTTTTCATGTTGGGCATCAGGTTTTTGGAGGGGAAAGATGATGAGATAGGATTAGGGCAGGTGGCGTGTTACCTGGTCAGCAAAGACACAACACAGAGAAATGCCTGAAAACTACCTACATTCTTATGGCCCCACATTTATCTCTGTCCTTGGGATAGACACAGAAGAGCCAATGGTGAAAGGTCAAAAAAGAAGGCCATGACTATAGCCACCACAGAAGAAGGAACACACAAGACCAAGGATCACAGCAGGGATTCTCAGCCAAACTCTAAATTGCATGGGACATGGTGGGCAGTCCCTGCTGTTCTTTTTTTTTTTTTTTTAATTTTATTTTATTTGTTTATTTGACAGAGATCAGAAGTAGGCAGAGAGGCAGGCAGAGAGAGAGAGGAGGAAGCAGGCTCCCCGAAGAGCAGAGAGCCCGATGTGGGGCTTGATCCCAGGACCCCGGGATCATGACCTGAGCCCAAGGCAGAGGCTTTAACCCACTGAGCCACCCAGGCGCTCCAGTCCCTGCTGTTCTGACAAAATTTTGTTTGCATTCCTCTGTTGTAAGGTAGTTTACCTGGCAATGAGTAAAAGGGAAATGTCAGGAAGAGAACTGGATGTCACTTTGCCTCCACAGCATTCTCTCCTTTGGGAAGCTGACATTAAGCCATTCACTCAGTTTCAAAACTCAGACCCTTGCCCATCATCATACACCACCCATCTAAGTGGATTGTTGATGAAAACACACACTGACCAGGAGTAATACCATTTTCATTCAGCCTCTTTCTCTGCCTCTCTTTCTTGACTTGAAAGAATGACCACTTTTAGCACTGATATTAAGAAGTGACATGCCAAAACCCTTCTCTAATTATTTAATGCCTGTGGGCTTTCAGGGGAGAATTAGCAGAACTAAAGCACGTGTCCCCCCATGGTTTTGTTCTCATTTAAAACTACACTGCTATAAATATGCATGTGCAGGTCTCCTGATGTCTGCCAGCAAGAGTGTCTCTTGAAAAGTGCCTCCTAATCTTTTTCCTGCTATTTGTATGACAACCTGGATCAAATGCTCATGATCAAAGGCAACAGATTTGAGGGCTCCGACAATGCCAGACCCTCTCCACCCACCCTGGGGGAAGGAGGAGCTCAGTATCTCAGCCCATCTAAACCAACTCACGGCATATAGAAAAGGAAGCTCTGCACTAGGATAGAAGAGTGAAATTCCTAGAGCATAGGTATGTACCTGCTCAGTAATACAAGATAATGCCAAATAGTTGACCAATACAGTTGTTTTACACCCCAGATACACTTTTACCAAGATCTGGGGTTTGTTGTCCGACTTCTCAAAATGGTAACACATCATAACCTAAATTAGCATTTCTCTGATTGTTAATGTAGTTGAGCATATTTAATTTGTTGGCCATGCAGTTACTTCTTATGGAAACACATGCCTACCCTTTCCATATTTTTCTATTGTGTTATATATTTTTTTATGGATATTCAGGAGTTCTTAATAAATTCCAGATACTAGTCCTTTGTTATGTTGCAAATATCTGCTTCCTGTCTGTAGTTCATCTTTTCACTTTTCTTTTTTTTTTTTTTTAAGATTTTATTTATTTATTTGGCAGAGAGAGACACCAGCAAGAAAGGGAACACAAGCATGGGGAGTGGGAGAGGGAGAAGCAGGCTTCCCACTGAGCAGGGAGCCTGATCCATGGATCCCAGGACCCTGGGATCATGATCTGAGCCTAAGGCAGATGCTTAATGCCTGAGCCACCCAGGCACCCCATCTTTTCACTTTTTTAATGGTTATTAATCTTCAAGTGCCAAAAGAAATTCTTCTTTACCGAAAGCGATAAAGATACTCTTTTATATTATTTTCCTAAACGTGTTGCCTTTCACATTTAAGTCTTTAATCCATTGGAAATTTTTTAAGCTGTATGTAGGGATCCAATTTCATTATTTTTTTCCCTGAAGGATATCTAATTGTCCTAATACCATTCATTGAAAAAAAACTATCCTTTCCCTAGTGATTCACTATATATGGGCAGGTCCGTTTCAGGGCTCTTTCTTTTGTTCCTGGTCATTTTTACTATCCCTGGGCCAATGTCATAAGGCTCTAATTACTATGACTTCATTATACAGGTCTTGCTCAACTTACAATGGGGTTATGTCCTGATAAACCCTTCAGAAATTAAAATATCTTAAGTCAAAATGTACTTAACACACCTAATCTACTGAACTTCAAAGCTTAGCCTAGGTCATCTTAAAAGTGTTCAGAATACTTCTATTAGCCTATAGTTGGACAAAATCACCAAACACAAAGCCTATTTTATAATAAAGTGTTGAATTTCTCAGGTAATTGATTGAATACTGTACTGAAAGTGAAAAAGAGAGGTCGTATGGGTACAGAATGGTTTTAAGTGTATGGGTTGTTTATTCTTGTGAGCATGTGGCCAACCGGGACCTGAGGCTCCCTCTGGCTACCCAGCGTCTCAAGAGAGCATCCTACCATATTGCTAGACTGGAAAAGGACTCCGAAGAACCTAAGCCTCTGCCTGCAGTAAGTTTTACAGCAGCTTTAAAAAAAAAAAAAAAAAAAAAAGTACATTTTCATTTTGTGATTTCCACAAACCTTTAATCACTTTTAAACACTTTCAATAATTATTAAAGACTTAAAAATAGATTTTTGAGCTAGTCTAAGCAGAATATTTAAATTGTTTTAGAGGAAAATAAACTTGGCTCGACTGACAAATGTAAAATGACAAAATGACAAAAATTCTACAGCGTAGGGGGATTTTGGGAAGGGTAATACTACCTGGGACAGGCTTGGAAGTACTTGTCAAGAAGCCTACACCAAATATCCCTCAATGCAAAATGATAGACAAACACCAACAGTCAAGCTCCACACTCAGCATGTAATCTGCTTGGGATTCTTTCTCACTCTGCCCCTCCTGCTTGTGCTCTCTCTCTCACTCTCACTCAAATACATAAATCTTTAGAAATAAATAAAATACCAAATCATTTAATCCTCATAACAACCCTATAAGGGCTCTAATTTTCAGATAAGAAGACTGACACACAGAAAGGTTAAATAACTTCTCCAAAGACACATAACCAGTCAACTGTAGAGCCAGCATTCAAATCCAGACACACTACTACAATGCTACAGTGTACCAGACATGACCAATTAAATGTCCCTTAGACATGCTGGCCATCCAGGGAGTTGCATTTAACTGGCATATGGAACACAGAACTAAGGTTCAAAAGAAAAATCAGTGTTAAGAATATGGATTTTAGAGTTATGGACATAATTGATTTCCTGAGGCCATGGGAGAGCTGAGAGGACCAATGAGAATGAAGAGAGACCCAAGAAGGACACTAGGAGGAGAATTTTAAAACAATAGTCCACAGTCACCAAAGCACAGAGGTGTCAGCTTAAAGACATCTGGACTTTCTCCTTCTTGTGCAAACAGGGGATCCATTCAATATTTGCAGAGTGATGAATCTAGCATTCATAGCTAAAGGCTCCCTGCTCGGACAACATCAGGGAGAAGAGAAACCTAACAGAGTATGAAATGGAGAAAACAAACAAACAAACTGATGTTCTGGGTTCCTGGAATCTGTATCTTTGTGTGAGCAAGGTGGCTCCTGCCTCCAGAGAATCATCAGCAATGCAAACTCCTCTCCTGGGCAGCACTGCTGATCTCACTCATCACTCCCTCCCTCCCTACCCTCCAGCCCCCACAGAACACACCCAGGCCAGAGGGCAGGGCCCCAGACATACTGCGGTAACCCCAGGAGCACAGAAGCAAGCAGGAAGACGTCCTCTTGCAAAGACAGTGCAAATGAATTACGGCTTCTGCGAAAATCAGCCTTTGTTTTTAATGGGTGACTCATCAGCCATGGCTATGCTCTGCCCTGAGCTCTAGCTACAAATCCACCAAGTGCAGAGGGCAGAAGAAAGGAAGGACGGCCAAAGATGAAAAGGGTTCTCAGGAAGCTTTAATCCTAAAAGGAGAAAACAGAAACAGAGGGAAGTGGTGGGCATTTCCTCTTTGAGCACTCGGGTGCTAAGGGTCTCAAGAGGGCGGAAACTGGAACAGCGGCGAGAGAAGCCTGGGTTCCGGGACCGCTCACAAGCACAGGTCTCGGTTGCTATGGTGCCATCCTCCTGGCCACAAGGTTTCATCAGCATTTGCTGCCACAGTTCCTGTCTTGTGGGCAGCAGCAGCAGCAGCAACTAAAAAGAAAAAATCATGTTGTTGTTTTCTAATGGCTGCTGGGTCACTGAACACTGTGTCTGGAAAGGACAAGGGGAAAGTCGTAAGAGACACAGAAAGCAATCAAGATGGGGATAAACTCCTTTGGAATGTATGAACTCCAACCTGGACAGTCTATGGATACGATGCCCTCATGAATAAACACTCCTGCCACAACTTTTTCTTTAAAAAAAATATTTTTTAAAATTTATAATCCAAGAATATAGACAAATTCGACTTTTAATTAAGGTTTTTCCCATAGTTATTTCTGATCATCAGGGCTCCGGATTCACTCCTAGGAGAAAAGCCTGGACTCACAGCAAAGAAAACAAAACGAAGAATTGGTCAGCACCCCGGAGTGGAAGTCTGGACTTGCCTGGACACTGACACTAATCGGCTGTGACCTGCTTGTCTGCATCCAAACTCCTTCTTTGTTTAAAGACACTCAGAGAGGGAAGACGAGAAGATGAGACACAGGGAGACTCGGCCATCTGCAAGCCAAGGAGAGGGGCTTGGAACGGATTCTTCCTCACCGTCCTCAGAAGGAGCCCACCCTGCCAGCACCCTTCTGCCCAGCTCATAGCACTTTGTCAGGGCAGTCCTGGCAAACCCAGATCCGGAAGGAGAGAGAACTGTGTCATGAACAGGAGACCTCATGAGACCCCACCCCCAGGTCCTTCACTCCTACGTCCTGTCACTAAGCACCTATAAAATATACCGACCTTTCCTTACATAACCACAATACTACGCCCAAACCTAACAAAATTAACAATTCTTTGGGGGCAAATTTAATTCATAGAAGAAATACACTTTATAGTAAAACACATACTTAGATAAAGCTTTTCTCCATTAAAGCTATTAACCATATTAAAAACAAAATCCCAATAAGTTGGAATTTTTGTGAAATCCTCAGAGGATGAGCAAGACTCTTGGAGCAATTTCATTCCTTGACCAGCTCTCTTATTCAACATATTATCAGAAACTAATGATGTACTGTAAACTAGCTAATTGAATTTAAATAAGAAAACATATTATCTGAGAATAAAAACCTATGTTACTTTATTACAGTTAAGAAAAGAATGGAAAAATGCAGTCAGTATTCATATGTACTCGATGGTATTTGAAAACGCCATTTTCAAACTACACCCCCAGAAATTTAGCAGGTGTTTCAGAGTCTTTGGTTTAAAAAGAAAAACAAAGTTAACATAGGCAGTGGTATTTTATGGTAAATTGCACATATTTTAAGTACATGAAAACTGGCATGGTAGAATTTGAGACCTCTACAAAAAAAACATGTATACATACATATTTAAACACAAAACCATACCTTGAAGGAGGGAGTGTAAGTCGTTGGTTGTTTTTCTAAAACTTAAGAAACGTTGCTCCCAACACTTCAACAATTAGACAACGTCCAATCACATGTCCTCTTCAAAAAGGTTACTTTTTGTCTATGTAATACAAAGAGAAATGTTAAAGTCAGAATCCCCTACTTATAAAAGTTTTTCAAAAGAGTCTTTTGAAAACCAGTCCACTCCAACAACTTTCAAAATCAGGCATCTCTGTAAAAACCCACAATCCAGCTAATTAGTCTCAGCTGTTCGTCATATGGCCTGAAGACCAGTCAAGTGATTTTGCTCCTTTCAAGCTTACTAAAACCCAACTCTACTGGCCTCTCAGACCAAAGGAAGCTGTATTAACCTCTTCTGGTGTTAGAAGACCAGTACTCCAACTCTTTCTTTTCCCCCAATCAAAAGAGTAGAATATTTGTTTTCTTGAGAAAGGATCTTTAAAAGTATTGCATTCTTCAGGTCCTCAAATGTTATACCAGTAGTGTTTCTTCACAAATGCAATGCCTGATTCAATCAAACAACACAGGAGATCAAATCAAAGTGGCCGAAGGGACGGGGCTTGATGACTTACCAGGCCTCTCATGGCCTCCAGACCCAGAAAGAAAACTCTTCACTGGGAGGTCCACCCAGATTTCTTGCTGGCATTTCAAATTCAACACGTCCTGCCCTTGACTTACCTCCTTTGCTCTTCTTTCCAGACCCTGCTTCAGACCCCCTCTCTTCCTGGTTTTGAGTAACACAATCCCAACACCCAGCCAGCTAGAGAGCTGATGGTCCACTGTGACTCCTCCCCCGATTCCCCTCCCACTTCCAACTGGCTACCAAGTTCTAGGGGTCTTTCCTCCTCCCACCTGTATTCCAAGCTTTTATTATTTCTCATCTGGATGTCTATGATCATCCACTTACTTAGTTTCCTGGCCTCTAACCCAGCCCTGCTACTGATCCATCCTCCACACCACACCCAAAAAGATCTTTCCAAATTGCAAATGGGTGTCCACCACTCTCCCCTGGAAAACCTGACCCCCCACAAGCTCCCTAATGAAATCCCTACTCCTTAGACTTCTGCCTTCAGTATCACCCACCATTCCCTGCCCCCTGACTCCAGCCACAAGAACTCTTTATAATTCTCTAAAACTAGTGGTTTTCAAAATGTGAAATCAGTATCATCAGCATCACCTGGGATGTGGTTAGAAATGCACATTCTTGGGCCCGCCCCACGTGCACGGAGTCAGAATTGTCAGGATGGCGACAAGGTCTCTGTCTTAACAAGCCCACCAAGTGATTCTAATAAACACTAAACTCACAGCCGCTGCTCTAAATGCACCAAGGTAGGCTTGTCAAATCACGTAGCCCTTTGGCTCCTTCTGCCAGTAATGCTAAGTTAGATGCCCCTTCTCTGTGCTTACTCTTCCCTAAAGCTGGTCAGCCCTACATGGTGACATCCAAGTTATGCTGGTTGGTGAATATTTTGAAGACAGGAATTGTATCTTTTGTTCCCTCATCCCACAATCACTTGCTGAGCATATACCTGTCACTGGGACAGAGGCTGGGCTTAAACTAACTAATCTATCCTTTGCCTTTAGGGGAAGCCACCCTCTAACTTTGGCAGCTTGATGTGTGACTGAAAACTCAACCTACCCATCTATAAAATCCTATCACCAGCCTCAAGAACTGTGGGCAGCTTAAAAAGCCTGAATATAACCAGTCTGAAATCTCTCATGGCAAATGACATGGAATTTTGGGTTCACATCTGATGTTGACTCAGATGGACAGACATGGTTTGTAAAGGGAGAGAGGATGCATATTCATGAAAACTTACATACTCCTCCATATTATTCACACTAACCTCTAGAATTTGGAGAATTTAGTAAATGAGTATACCAAAAATTTTAAGTCCCAGATTAAAATGCATTAAAATCAGCTTACCCTAATTACAGTAGGAGTTGAGTAAAGTACTTCATATTAGCACTTCTCAAATCTTCAGCATGCTTAGGACACTCCTAGGGATTTTGACAAGATGCTAATTCTGATTCAATCAGTTTGGGTGGGGCCCAGGCGACAGCCAGGTAGGATGGGTAGTCCTAGTCCTAGAACTACATTTTGAGTAGCACATAAAAGTAAAACTTCCATTTCTCATAGAACTAGTGATCTTCGCATTAGAGCAACACAAAAAAAAAAATTTTTTTTTTTTTGACAGAGAGATCACAAGTAAGCAGAGCAGCAGGCAGAGAAAGAGGGGGGAAACAGGCTCCCTGTGGAGCAGACAGCCTGATGCGGGGCTCGATCCCAAGACCCTGAGATCATGACCTGAGCCAAAAGCAGAGGCTTAACCCACTGAGCCACCCAGGCACCTCAGCAACACAAACTTTTTTTGACCTCTCCACATTGAAAGTTATCTAAAATGTCTTTCCAACTTTAGGATAAAGATGGCGTACCAAACACACACCTTAGGTCAGCTACCTCCCCAAATCTCACTAACATAACAGTAAAAAGAGGTGTTTTGTTTTGTTTCGTTTTTCTTTTAGACATGAACTCACAAGGACAAAGAGAATGAATGAATACAACAGCAACAAAATGTGGAAGCTAGAAAGTAAATGGACAAGGGATAACTGAGGAGCAGACCTGAGAAAGGTGACTCTTTACCTGCCACTAGGAAAAGCTAAAAGGCAACTTACCACACAATCTACAGAAAGCCTCGGGCATTCAGAGCCCCAAACACTGCTGGTGGTGAGGGGAGGGTAAAGTCAAGGCTAAAAATACTGGAAGTCTGCTTAGATCGCAATCCTCTAAATACTGAGATACCTCCCCCCACCACCCCCCACACACATACTCTGGAACTTCCAGAACACAGGCATTCTCCACAGGCAGGTGGGTCAAAAGCTCTCTGGAGAATCCGCCCAGCCCTGGAGGGAAGACATAAAGAAAAAAGCCCAGGACGTACTGGTCTAACTAAAACTATGACAGAACTTGAGAGTAGGGGCCAGAAATGACACACATGTGTGGTAGAGGCAGATGTGGAGGAAATGAGTTAAAATTCTCTTCTTCCGTGGTAAAGTGTTTAGGCATAGGCATTTAAATAATGCTTAAAACTGAAAATTGACCATAGAAATATCCAGTATGTTGTTTAGAGACAAGAGAAGTAACTACCAGCAAGAATCACCTAATTACAAGACTTGAAAGCAGTCTCTGCAGAGCAGGAAATGAGCTGAGGGAGGGGACTAATGGCTTTTTGTCACACTATGTCCATGTATAACTTGATAAAATTTTTTAAAAAATTAGTTCTTACAAAATACAGTAGTACACCCCCCACCCCATCCATGGTTTTGGTTTCCGGGGCTTCAGAGACCTGGGGTCAGTAGCCATCCAGAAGCGTAGGATCTCTGACGATTCATCAGATGGCCAATAGTTGCCTAAGGCTACATCACAAAGCCTAGGTCATCATGTCACTTCAACTCATCACATAGTTATTTTATCATCTCACATCATCACAAGAAGAAGGATGTGGACAGCACAGTAAGATATTTTGAGAGAGGGAGAGAGACACCACATTCACATAACTTCATTTAGTATATTGTTATATTTGTTCTATTAGTCATTGTTAATCTCTTACTGTACCTAATTTAGAAATTAAACTTTATCATAGGTATGTATGTATAGGAAAAAACATAGTAGATATAGGATTTAGTACCAACCACAGTTTCAGGCATCCAATGGGGACTTTGGAACATATTCCCCATGGATAAGTGGGAACTACTGTAAAATATAATGTCCATGCTTTAATTTTCCTTTCTTAGATGATTTAGGACATTAAAATAAACATCACTAACTTGTGCTACCTGCTCAGCATCCAGGATCTACAGTGAATCAGATGCTGAGGATCTGGGCTCTGGAAACTTTGAATCTCTGCTTTACTACTCACTGGCTGTGTGATCTTCAGCAAGTTAGTTGACTTCTCTGTGCCCCAGTTTCCTCATCTGAGGAACAGGGATAATAGGACTATTTTAGAAGAATTGAATTATGCGATTCCTATAAGTGCTTAAAATATTGTCCAGCACATAGTGTTCAGTAACAGCTATTTTTATTAAGGTATGTGATACTGTGATAAACGTCTCCTGACCACTGTAATCATTCCATCTTTTACTCGTTTATACTTCATTCTCCTTGCTCCCACCTTCAGCCAGACGTCCCTGACCATTGTAATCAGTGTGCCTTTCTACAATAACCACTCCCCTTCCAATGTTCAGTTTCTAATTGAGAAGGCACCTGGAAACCAAATAACCAAGTTTTTTAGAACTGCATGTGAGGGGCGCCTGGGTGGCTCAGTGGGTTAAGCCTCTGCCTTCGGTTCAGGTCATGATCTCAGGGTCCTAGGATCAAGCCCCGCATTGGTCTCTCTGCTCAGCAGGGAGCCTGCTTCCTCCTCTCTCTCGGCCTGCTGCTCTGCCTACTTGCGATTTCTGTCAAATAAATAAATAAAAATCTTAAAAAAAAAAAAAAAGAACTGCATGTAAAATGGAGGAAAGGGGGTGTCAAGGAATATTCTGAAAGTCTCTTTGAGGCAGATCAGCAAGTTTCCATATATCAATCATCTGACTACTCAGAACCCTCTGGGCTTACTTCCGGACTATCAGCCGTGGGTCAGTGGGTCAGTGGGTTGGGTGACCAACTCAGGGCAACCAACCATTCCAGTTTACCGAGGACTGTCCTAATTTTAGCACTGGCAGTCTTTTTTTTTTTTTTTTAAATATTTTATGTGTTTATTTGAGAGAGAGAGAGACAGAGACGGAGCACAAGCTGAGAGGAAGGGTAGGGGGAGAAGCAGACCCCACTGCCCGATGTGCAGCTCAGTCCAGGAACTCTGGGATCATCACCTGAGCCCAAGGTAGACGCCTAACCAACCGAGCCCCCCAGGCACCCCTAGTACTGACAGTCTTACATCCCTGGAAACCTCAGTCCCAGCCCTGAGAAAATCACCTAATCTTCCTGAGCTTGTTTCATCATTTGTGAAGTGGAGGATGGTATCTCTGCTGAAGGCCTGTTGAGGATGAAATGAGAGAACTGCACGCAGACTTCCTGACACGGTAAGCGCTCAAGCTGTAGCTTGAGCCATTATACTGGTTACTCACTGTTACTGTCAACTCTAATAGCAGTGGCTACAGAAGTTATTCTTAGATACTTATCCTGTAACTTGGTTATTTTCTTCCTGGCAAAAATAATTTGCCTTATATGCAGAGGATCTCAGGAGACCAAAATATGTGCTTTTGTGGATTTCCTTCTGCCCTTGCCCTACACAATTTTATTTCAGGGACTAAGACATATTAATGCTATTTAATATTTCCACACTGCTGACTCCTCCACTGGGCAAAGGCCTGGGAGGTTCTCTCCATCTTCTGATACATGCATCTTTTTTATACGATGGGAGACCTGGGATATGTATGTCAGGAGCTGCTTCCAAACCTATGGACCAATCAGCATGCCACCTCACATGGAAGGACATCAGGCAGAATAAAAGCATTCTTTTTTAATTTGCATCTTACTTTTTTCCTTCATAATGGAACCAAATCATATAGTCTCCTAATGGACTGACATCTCATTCATTAAAATATGTCAATTCTATCCCTAAAAAATAAGTATGTATGTTATCATCAAACAGATGAAACCCCATTTCTGACCTCAAAAGCCGAAGCAACTCAGAATTCGATAGATATTAATTACAGCCTGGAAGAAATTGCTCACAACTGTGAGCACCACCAACACAAGGGTGAAGTTGCTCTAAGAAAAGTTGCACAAGTTGGGATAGATAGCAGAAAGGATCAAGTTACTCAAAGCCAAAACATGGCCTAGGAACCCTCTAAGAGCCAGCAGAGAGTAGAAATATGAGACTTTATACACGCCCCAAGCTTCCTCCTCCTAGGCTCATATGTGTTCTGCCAACATCCCCACCCAGAGCCCAAGGCCTGCGAGCACACGAAACACTGGAGAACCACAGGCCCTCATCAAAACCTTGAGGAGCACCTGGTCTAACCACCGGGGGTGCGCAAGGATAGGATTTCTCCAAGTATGGCTGATTGCCCACTAGCAGCAGAATCCGGAGTCCTGGGTTCCAACCAGGCTTTGGAATTAGGATCTCTGAGAGAGAGGCTAGGGAATCTGCATGTATAACAAGCTTCCCAGGGGATTCCCGGTTATCCATAAGAAGGTTTGAGAGCAGCTATTGTAGGGAGACAACAGATAGCAAAACGTCAAAGAAACGAAATAGAAAACCATGTTTAACCTCTACCAGCCTCCTATCCCAAATCTGTAAAATACGGATACTAATACCCACCTAGCAGGATGGTGGTGAGAATTAAATGAGAGAAGTAATAGCCTCACATAGGGCTCCTCACACATAGCAGGTGCTCAGTAAGTATTAATCCCTCCCCCTCCTTCCCTTTGTATAGCATTCTAATGGAGACTGATAACTAGAGGCCCTGTTTTGAATAAATGTCACCAAAGAAAGCAGATGGCTAGCTTAACTTGAGGCCTTGATGTTAATGAGTCACAGACTAAAAGGCCGAGGCCAGCAGCTTTAACCAATGGTTGAATTGCAAAATGTACCCATGGACAGTGGTTCTCAAACTTGAGTGTGCATCAGAATCTTCTGGATGGCTTTAAAATACAGACTGTGTAGGGGTGCCTGGGTGGCACAGTCAGTTAAGCATCTGCCTTCAGATCAGGTCATGATCCCAAGGTCCTGGGATCGAGCCCCGCATCAGGCTCCTTGCTCAGGGAGCCTGCTTCTCCTTCTCCCTGAACCGCTCCCACTGCTGTGCTCACTCGTGCGCTTGCTCTCTCTCTCTCTCTCTCTCTCAAATAAATAAATAAATAAATAAAATCTATAAAATAAAATACAGACTGTGGGCCCTACTCCAGAGTTTCAGATTCAGTACTTCTGGGTAAGAATCTGCATTTCTAACAAGTTCCAGGTGGTGCTGTTGGTGTTGGCCCCAGAACTACCCTCTGATCCTCATTCTGCAGCCCCAGAATCTAAATCTAATTGATCTGACACTTTGTCATAAAAAAGAAAAACTAGGCTGTAAGCATTTCCTGTTTGACAGGAGACTGGTTAGTTTTATGTAAACAAAGAAAAAAAGTAATAAACCAGCAATTTCCGAGGCAGTGCTGCCTCTGCCTTGAGAATCTTTGTGGTCACGTTCTGTGAACAGTGCAGAGAGAGGGCTGGGAGAGTTGAGTACCATCTCTCTGCTCACCCTGTGTGAGAGCCTGAGTGAGGGAGGTACTTAATCTCTCCGGGTCTCAGTTTACTTATCTGGAAACAGGGGTGGGCTCAGTCACTGGTTTCCAGAACTGGTTGTGCACCATCCCTCCTTTTGGCAGCATTTCAAAGAAAACGTGGATTCCCCAGGCGTGGCTGCAAACTAACAAATTAGAATCTGCAAAGGAGAGACTGGAAGATGTGTGGCTTTCTGTGGGTATGTTTTAATAAATCTCCCCGTGTGATCTTCACAGGCAGCCAGTTGCGAGGAACCATTACCACGGTGATCTTTCGGGCCTCTTCCAGCACTGCAGTTCTCTGAACTTTTTGATTTCTAAGTCCCTGTGCCCTGAGTCTGTGCTTACCAAGTAGCTGTCTTCTTTTATATGTGCTGCCCATGGAGTTTTACTGCAGGAAGCAAGTACATTAGTCCTCAAAGGAAAAACTGCTAACAGTTCCACTTCTCATCGATCAGTAAACTAGCATTCTGGTTTTAGTTTAAAAAATAAAGTCCAACGTATAAGAGAAAACAGGAATTACATAGCACTAAATCTGTAAAGCAATCTTCTCTATCACCAACTGCTCATTTACTTACTCTGTCATTCATTCATTCATTTTTTTAAAGAGTCTATTTATTTGAGAGAGAGAGAAAGCATGAGAGAGAGCACGAGCAGGGTGAGGGGCAGGGGGAAAAGCTGAGCAGGGAGCCTGACATGGGCTCCTTCCCAGGACTCTGGGATCATGACCTGAGTCGAAGGCAGATGCTTAACCCACTGAGCCATCCATGTGTCCCTGTCATTCATTCATTATCATCTGTCATGTGCCAGGTATGATTCTAGGGGCTAAACACATAGCACTTCACAAAACAGAGAAAGTTCCTGCCCTGTGGAGAGAACATTTTAGTATGAAGAGAGAAACAATAAATAAGTGAACATAGGGATAAAATAATTTCTAACAGTAGTGAGTACGGTGAAGACAACAACCCAATAATAGGATAGTGTGTGTCCAGAGGCTACTTTTAACCCAGTCATCAGGGTGAAAGTCATCACCCACCTCTTTGAAGAGGTGATATTTGAAATTAAATCTGAATGATGCCAAGGGGCCAGCAAGGGCAAGTGCAAAGGCTCTGAGGAAGGAATGAGCTTGGGACCTCAAAGAGACATAAAGGAAGGAGATGAGCCTGGAGATGGAGGCACAGGGATGAGCTGCGGTCATAGAGGCCAGCAGAGCCCAGATCACGGAGACCCCTACAGAGCACAGTCAGAACATCTGAATCTTATCCCAACTGCAGTGGGAAATGGCAGAGGAATTTAACGCAGAAGAAGGATGTGATCTGATTTACATTGTTTGAAGGTCACTGGTTTTGTGTGAGGAATGGGCTGTAGCAGGGGCCGGGGGAGGGGGCAAGAATGGGACCAGAAAAGCAGCAATATAGGGAAGAAATGATGGTGGCCTTTCACTGGCAGCTGGCACGTCACCATAGCAAGTGCCCAGTTATTTCTGGATGGCTTTAATTTAGGTTAAAATCATAATATACTTGTTTTACTTCCTGTGATATTTCAGAAGGGTCAAGGAAGAGATACGGTTTGTTAAAGTTCCATCTAAAAGTTAAACAACAAAACAACACAATTTTGTCCTGCCCGTGTTATACCTGGTTACACTCAAGAAAAAGGAGCACAGGGACTTGGAAAGTACACAGTGGAGAACCAGCAGACAGACCTGTCTTCTAGACCCTTCTCTGTCATCAATTAACTATGTGACCTGGAGCACAGCTCTGAACCTCTGAGGTGGACCAAAGGCTAAGCCACCTGGCTTCTAGGGGCTAACACCACTTGAATTACACGACACTCGAAGCACAGCAAATGAGGTTTCCTTCCCTGGGTGGCAAAATGGGCTGATGACCTAGCGTAGGGAGTTTTTGTTATTGACTTTTAAATCTTTCAGAAAGGCTCTAGTTAAGCAGAAATCAGGTGTTCGTGAGGAAACTGTCCATCTTTTTAAAAAATATATTTTATTTATTTTTTTGACAGAGAGATCACAAGTAGGCAGAGAGGCAGGCAGAGAGAGAGGGGGAAGCAGACTCCCCGCCGAGCAGAGAGTCCGATGCGGGGCTCGATCCCAGCATTACGACCCAAGCTGAAGGCAGAGGCTTAACCTTCTGAGCCACCCAGGTGCCCTGGAAACTGTCCATCTTAATATTTCCTTGGGAAACTCTGATGTCTAAGGCACCCCTGGCACCAGGGTATGGAAGCTGGCTGGAAACCTGGGGAGTAGACAGTCCTGGTCAGCTGAAAGCTCCTCATGCATAGGTGTGGAGAGCACAGAGCTCTGAGGAATTTAGAGATCAAGCCTTCAGTCACAGTGCTCTCTTTGGGTTTCTGGCAGGCTTCGTTATGCTGCATCACATGGCAGGCCTCCTGTGGACACTGTCACCACAGCGTCCATTCCTCTCAGATGGTCCACCTGGCACCTCTACAAGGATCTCCTCCATGTGATTACTGAGTGCAGGGGTTCACAGTCCCCACTGCCCATCAGTGTCGACACCCGGACCCTATTCTACATTTAATAACTTAGAATCAGGGTAAGTGAGAGGTGGAAAAGACAACAGTGGTAGAGTCAGTCTTAGGGAACTTCACAGGATAGAGAGAATGGGTAATTCAGAAAAATGTTAGTCCAGGGAGATTCACTGATTTGTCTAATGCGGGGTTTTTCAGCCTTGGCACCATTCATCTTTTGGACAGGGTAATCTTTTGTCATGAGGGGCCGTCCTGTGTCTCTATCCACTAAATGCCAGTAGTAACTCTTCAGTTTTGACAACCAAAACTGTCTCCAGATATTGCCAAATGTCCCCACGGGAGGAGAGGGTCAAAATCAGCCCTAACTGAGAACCACTGGTACAATATCACATAGTTAATTATTAGCAATATTAGAGACTAACACCCAGCCTACTGAGTCCCAGCTACGTTGGCTCCCCCACATTCAAGCAGGAGCTCTAGAACATAGGGGTGAGTCACTCCCGGAGGAAGCGTCACAACCCACTTCATGGCTTTCTGTGCCGAAGCAGAACAGGGCAATGTACACTTGACCTTGTCCCTGACAACGGAAGCCCAGTCAGGAATAGCCAAGAAGCCTCTTTGGCCACATCTGGTCTCCAGTATCAAACAAGAATAATACCTTCTCTTTTCAAGGACTGCTAGACCATTCATTCTTGGGGTCACCCCCTTGCAGTGGTGAGTTTTCATTATGAAAATCAATCACACCTTGTAAGAAACAAAGAAATCCTGGCCACCACCATAGATTATATTTTAAAATTCTTAGGTATCTCAAACAAACATTTAATTCATGACCTATTTCTATATGTCTTATTCCTCCCATCTTAGGGTTGGTATAACAAGAATAAAAGTACCTTATCATAAGGTTTAGTTAGTTGACTGACACCCTGTCTTTGCTTTTAATGGTACAAATACATAGGAGATAAGTAACCAGTCATACTCAGATAAGACTTGACCAGCCTTCCATGTGGTGGGATCAGGGTAGGATACATGAACAGTGGTTAATAAGAATGAACAGATTTTTCAGTCTCTTGGCAACCAATTTTATTATTATGCTTTGACCTGGCAGCTGGTAAGGCTTTACATGAATTAATCAACGGATCTATGAAAAAACAAATTAGTGGCTCTGAAATACAGTATTCTAGTGACAGAGGAAGCATGTTCATTTTCAAGGTTGCTTTCTTAAATAAGTATAAATAATTTTAAGATAATAATAAAATAACTCAGTGTTTTATAAGAACACATCTCTACAGGGCAAGTCACCTATATCTATGTAATTTATTTATCCTTCCCATAGATCTTCCATATTTGATGTACCACAAAGCAACACAATGAGGAGTTTCACAGGAGTAGGCCACAAAGCAAGCAGGCTGTCAATAAGACAATATTTTGTTGTTGTGAAATTACTCTCAGTAAGTCAACTATAATCAAAGCATCAAAACTTAAAGGGGACGAAATTATTAACAAGACCTCAAAAGGAATAAAAACACATTGAATAACGGGCTTTCTGGCATCGTCACGGGAATACAACCAAATGATGGTTTTTGACAGTCATGTGGCTCTCCAAGAAAAGTCAAAGGTGTCTCATGAGAGTGGCTTTGCCTGCCACTGGATCTGGGGACTGGAAGGACTGTGTGATAAGGGAGTGATCATAGGATGGTGACAACAGAAGTGATTTAGGGTGGGAATTGCTGAATCACTATATCATACACCTGAAACTAATATAATACTGTATGCTAACTATACTGGAATTTTTAAAAAAAAGAGTGATTAAGGGTCAACATGAAAAGAGATATAGATATAGATATAAGTATATCTTATAGGAAGATATTATTCAACAGACCAACCACTGTGCCTGGAGTTCCAGTCCTGGCTCTTCCACGAACTCTGTGATCCTACAAAGTGACTTAAAGTCTGTGGATATGAGTTTCCTAACTACAAATAACTAAAATAAAACTAAATCCTCCACTTTCTTCCATTTTTTTATACTCCTTGAGCTTATAAGTCTTCTCTGTCCTTAAAGATTTTTTTTTTAAGTAATCTCTACACCCAATGTGGGGCTCAAACCCATAACCCCAAGGTCACTGGTCGTATGCTCCACCAACTGAGCCAGCAAGGTGCCCCCTCTCTGTCCTTAAGATAGACACATGTATGGTCACCAAAATAAGCCACAGGTCACTCATTCTTTGGACATTATCATGATCAATTCATTTCCTACTCATAAACGGTTTATCAGACTAGAGTTGAGAGATTAAATACAAGATAACCCGTTACATTTGCATTTTATAAAAACAACAAATAGTTCCTTAGTACAAGTATTTATGGAACACACTTATAGTAAGCAGTTATTGTTTATCTAAAATACAAATTTTTTTTCACTTGCTAAATCTAGCACCCTACCTCCAACACCACATTAAAAGTTGGATTTTAAGACTCAAAACTCTGATTCCAAACACGCAGGTAGTTCTAAAGTGTCTGGGGCACTAAATGGAAGGCCTTCTCAAGAGTAACATATACAGAGGCCATAAACAAACAAATGGAAAAATGACTCTCAACTTTCCTCTTAAGTAAGCGAGGCATCAAATTTGAGTTAACAGTAAATAAAATGTGAGTGTTAGTAGACCTCACTCATACAGAACAGAGAACGTGGTGTGCCTTCCCTGCGGCATAACCAGACAGGAGGCCAATGGAGCTCAAGGCTCCCTGCTCCGCATCTCACCCTCCGGACATAAAGTTAATTACAAACCCTTTATCTCTTCCTCCAACTCAGGGCTCACGTCTGCTCCCAAGTAATCAGCTTATGGGAAACCAGATGGTAAACTTAAACTTCCTGACCACGAAGCAGGGGAATAAATGTGGTTCTAGTAAAAACTGCACAAGGCATAAAAAAGCAAAAGCCATGAAAGGGAAAAATTACTCTCTTTGGAAGGCAATCTTGTTTTGATAATGGCAACACAATCTTGCTTCTTTGGGGCTCACACTATTTTTTTCTTAATTTTAGCTTTATTGAGGTAAAACTGACAAAACTGCAAGGTGTTGAAAGTATACTTCATGATAATTTGATGAACATTTACATTGTGAAAGGACTTCCCCCATGTAGTTAGTTAGGGGCTCAGACTTTAAATATGCAAGCTCTGTTTTGTTTTTCAGGGAGAGTTAAACGTATAATTGATTAGAGAAAATATATATTTGTATACATCCCCTATATATGTATAAATAATCCTTTTCCATATTTTTCAGTGAAGATACAAATAGAGCACATCCCAAGATAAGTTTAAATAATAATGGAAGGCATATTCAATTTTTAAATAACTTGTAAGATTAATTACCATACTCTCTAGGCTGATTAATTCAATTCTTGCTGAGAAAGGGCAGCAGGAAATCCTATTCAACTGTAGTCAATACTGCTCTGTCAGAAGCAGCAGAATAAGGTAGACTAAAACAAGATATTTAAAGCAGTTGGCTAAGAAAAATTAAATGTATGGACTGGAAGTTTCCAATGATAAAAATAAATCCAGGTTAATTCATTAACTTACTGGTATACTCAGCAAAAGTTTATTGAACATTCCTTTTATCCAAGATACCTTAGTATAAGCCTTAAAAAGTGAGCTGAAGTCATACTCTGCCTCCAGGATATTACGATCCAGCCATAAGACATATAAGACAACATATATATATAAACAGTTGACGGTCTACAGAAGTTATGTAATTAAATGCCAAAATGTGTGTCAGAAGTTGCAATTTCAGTTAGAAGCCAGAGAAAGATTAATTCACTGTAGTGTGAAATATTCATCAAGAAATGAATTTCTATTTTCTTGATTTGTCGCACAAGAAGCGTATCACTGGAGGGAAGAGCCAAATGCCCCCACACAGTCTGCCCAGGCTACAGAGAAGAGGGCTCCTCACTGCCACTGTGGGAAGAACCCAAAGCTTTTCCCTTTCCATGCAGGCTTAAACCACTGTCATGGAGGAATAAAAGGATAGAATAGGACAGACATGGGAGATGTTAGTATAACTATGGACATTGCTTCTCTTAGGTGAAGTGTAAAGGAACAGAGAGAAAGGAACAATAGAGTGATCCTCGTTTCTCAGTCTCTCGTTCCCTTTTCATTCTTTCAACACATTTTTTAGAGTTTACTACATGCCAGAAACCATTCTAGGTGCTATGTACACCATAGTGAACAGGATAAATTCCTGACCTTCATGAAGCCTATTCTACCAGTGGGAGACAATAGTTGTGTGTGTGTGTGAGAGGGAGAGAGAGAGTGTGAGTGTGTGTGTGTGTGTGTGTGTGTAATGACAATTATTGCTATAGATACTCTGAATAAAAATAAGGCAAAGTTAGGGCACAAAAAATTATGGGTGGAGTGAGGGATGCTGTTTTAGATGGGGTGGTTCAAGTAAGTCTCCCTAAAGAAATGACTTTTGACTTGGATGAAATGAGTGAGAAACCCATGCAGACATTTGAAGGAAAAAGCATTCCAGGCAGAGGAAGGAACAAATGCAAAGGTCTTAAGGAGTGCGTGAGGTGGAGGAGGCAAGAGGAGAATGATGGAAGACAAAGCCACAGATCACATAAGGGGTCTATTGGCCACGATGGGGACTTTGTTTTTCTTCTAAGATAAAAAGCTATCGGAGGGCGCCTGGGTGGCTCAGTGGGTTAAGCCTCTGCCTTCAGCTTGGGTTGTGATCCCAGGGTCCTGGGATCGAGCCCAGCATCTCTCTCTGCTCAGGAGGGAGCCTGCTTCCTCCTCTCTCTCTGCCTGCCTCTCTGCCTACTTGTGATCTCTGTCAAATAAATAAATAAAATCTTAAAAAAAAAAAAGCTATCGGAGAGTTGTGAACAGAGGAGTGAGTGGCATAATGACCTCTGGCTGCCATGTTGACAACACACTGTAGACTAGTGAGCGTAGATGCACGATGGCCCTGCTGGAAGCTTTTGCAGTAATTTCTGCAGTGACAGAAATGACAAGATCTTGGGAGAAGCAGTGGAAATGGTCAGAGATGGTTTTTATCCTATATATATTCTTTCAAAGTAGAACCAAGGAGATTCACTGAAGAATTAGATATGGTAATGAGAGAAAAGAATCAAGGGTCACTCCATAGTGTTTAGTCTGAGCATCTAGAAGAATAAAATTGCTGTGAACTGAGATGGAAAAGACTAAGTGAAGAGCAGATTTGGAAGAGGTAAATCAAGAGTCTGGTTCCTAGAGATTATTGCCTACTTCAAAACCCTTACACCTGTTCTAAAACCAAAGCAACAGAAATTAGAAAACTGTTCTTAAATTTCATATGAAAATTCAAGAGACCCAGAATAGCCAGAACAATTTCAAAAAAAGAAGAGCAAAATGGGAGGACTCACACTTCCCACTCTCAAAACATACTACATAACTACAATAATAAAGACAGTATGATACTAGCATAAGGATAGACAAATAGATCAATGAAGTAGAATTAAGAGGAAGGAAGGAAGGAAGGAAGAAGGGAGGGGAGGGAGGGAGGAAGAAAGAAAGGGAGAGGGAGGGAGCAAGGGAGAGAGAGAAGGAAGGAAAGAAAGAAGAAAGGCTGAGATAGCTAAATGAGTTGGCTTCAGGCATGAAAATAAAATAAAATCATGATTTAAAAAGAAAGAAAGAAAGAAGTAGGAATGAAAACCAACATAAAATACAAGAAAAAAATGATCTTTAGTCAAGTGCTTTCAGTACTTTATGAACTTTTCTTAATCTCCAGCCATTTATAGAATCCTATTTTCCAGATTGTTTTGCCCCTAAAGCAAGTTTTTAAAAAGGCAAAAAAAGGGGGGGGGGATAGGAACCAATAAATTAAAAAAGCAATAATTACAGAAAACTTACAGGACGTTAACACTACTTCCCCTCCCAACATCTGAGTGAAGAACCAGCCATAAGTCGAGAACCCATGGAGTAGGAAAAAACAGCTGTTACCCCACTGAGGTAAGGAAGAGGACCCTGTGGCAGAACATTCTGTGGCCATGTGGCCTAGGTGGCCAGCAGAAGTCCAAAGCTGGGAAGATGAAATCAAAGGTTCACAAGATATCCTTCTCCTGAGGCCTGACTTGGCCCAACTGGTGATCTACTGAAACAGAGACAAGGATTTGGCAATAGTTACCAAACCTGTCTCCACATCAGCCCCACCACCAGTGGAGATCCAGGGGCCGGCTGCCCGGTTGGGTTTCCTGCCTGACTGACAGGGTAAGGGAGAACCCTCGCTCACCCAGCCAGTTTGCCGTCCAGACTCTTATCAACGAGGATGTAAAGACGTTAAGTAGTTAAACTGAGAACCACAGGAGGGAGGAAAGAACTATGGGCCAGTGCAGGAGGTCTGGGACCTTCCTCCTCTCCCGCCAGTGAAGTTTCCTTCTCCCACCGCCCTCCCCGACGGGGACCCAAGTGTCTAGATGCCCCCCCAGGGGACCTCAGCCCCGTCCCAAACCTGGAAGAGCTAACTGGCACCCGGCCCACGCTGCCCCCCACCCCCGGCGGTTGTCCCCGTGGGTCTGCGCTGAGGGCCTCGTGAGGCACAGCAACTTTTCGGGCGGGCTCACAGGCGCAGAAGCTGGGCGAGGACGCGCCGCCTCCCCCGCTCGCCCCAGGGCCAGCCCTGCCAGTCGCCCGCTAGCGCGCTGGGCTCTCCGGGCTGGAGCGGACCCCACCGGCCGCCGGGGGTCCGGCCGCCCTCCCACACCCGCCGCAGCCGCGGGGCTCACCTGGCTGGAGCTCGCTGTCCCCGCGCCGCTGTGCGTGCGCGCGCCGCGTCCACGGGTTGCCGGCCCTTTTTGGGTCCTTGGCGGGTATTTTCCGTCTGGCCCCACATCACTTCCCGTAAAGGAGAGCGAGGTGGGGGCGGGACCTCCTCTCCACCCTCCACCTCCCGCTTCCTCCCGTCACCTCAGGGAGCACTGCCGCCCCACTCCGCGAGGGCGCCTTGCGGACGCCTCCTCGCTCGCAGCTTCGGGTCCCGCCGCACCTGCCGCGGGTCCTCTTGTGAGCCACGAAAAGGCTCCCGCAGGCTTGGTTTGGCCTATTATCAGGTCTCCATGGGCCTTTCCTGGAAAGTGTGAAACCTTAGAGAGTTGTTTTCGGCGTGGAGACACAGACGTGACATTTCCAAACTTCTCCAGGATCCGTGACCTGCCAGGTGTGGTTTGGGGACTCTGGCCAAATCTCCTCCCCCAAAGGCCATGTTCTAAAGGTATTTTCCAGGGCATCAGATCACTGCCTCCGCTGTAGGAGCCAGGGGTGCTGAGCAGCTGCAAAGCCGGCCCCACCCAGGGCTCCTGGGACCCAGTACGCTCCTTCCTGCTGCAGGTCCTCCCTGGTCCGGCTCCCTAGGGGCGGGATCCGCGCCGAACGTCCGGCTCTGCCACTGTCCAGCCCACCTCGCCAGCTCCTTCCTCACTCGGATGCGCCTGGGCCTGGCCCTCCAGCTCTGGGATTCTTGGAAATGACAGGAGGGAGGAAAAGTAAAATCCTGGCAGGAAAAAAATGTATTTCTGAGAGGAAATAACAAACGGGGTCTCTGCTCATACAGGGTAGTTCGGTTTAGAGGATTACTCCAAATTTCTAAAAGACAGCAATTCGTTTAAAAAAGAGAGAGAAGGCAAAATGCAGCAAGATTAAAAAATAAAAAAAATTTTAAAAAAGGCAGCTGTGAGGAGACCTTTGCGAGCCTTTGCTGCCCCCCAGCGGCTTCCTTCTCTCAGCGCAGAAGGGTACCTATGCGTCCGCTTGGAGCTGCAGCCGTGAATGGGGTTCAGGCCTCCAGGTTACCACTCAGAGCCAGACAAAATTTCTCTTCCAGTGGCCTCAAGGTATGGACAATGGCCTTTGGCCTTGCTTCTGTGGGCTCCCAGCCAAAGCACGTCTGAACCAAATAATTCTACATTTAAGAAGAGCAAAAAATGATTGAAAACCCTAATCTGGCTTCTCTTACCGTGGACTTCCACCACAAATTCCGGCAGTCCCAGGTCCACGCCCCCAGACCCATCATACTTCGAGTTTGCAGCTACTCACAGTTTATGCTACAATACAATTAGCTTCTCAAATATGTTCCAATTTACAAAATCACTATAGCATAAACATGAAATTGTGAAATATTGAACATGCATCCAATCTAATATTTATAGGGAAATATAACAGAGTAATCTCAGGTAACAGATTTCAGCAGGGTGATAGTGTCAAGGATGTTCCCCAGCTGAGAAAGGCCATCAGACTGTTGTTGGTGGAGGCTGGCAGGAAAAGTAGCCCCAGGTTCATGTGTAAAGGAACGGTCCTGGGATCAACTAATAGTTGGGGGCGAACAATGCAGCAACTGTTAATGGCTGATGTGATACGAGAGACTTCCCCTTCAATCTTCTCCACTCCTGAAGGGGACTGTAACCACGAGATTACCAAGCAGATCAAAAAACAGACAATGGTAACGTGGCCCATTCACTACCCTTTCATTCACTGAATGAGTCCAAATTAGGTACTAGGGATGGAATAGTGAACAAGGTAAATTGGTCCTTACCCTTAGGAGCTTGACAGACCCGCAAGTAAGCAGTTAATTTCAATGTGGTGACATAAGATCATCAATAAGGGAAGTAAGAGTGTTATTGGAACACAAATAAGTGACACCAAATCAAGACTTCCCAGAGAAAGTGATATATAAATTAAGAAGGATGAATAAGGTAGAAGATGAGGGAGAAGAGAATTCTAAGAAAAGAGAGCAAAGAAGAGACTTGGAGCCAAAAGACACTAACCTGTATTAGTTCAGAAAAGCTGAAAAGCTGAGTAGAAGGAAGCAATCAGGGAAGAGACTGGAGGAATAGCAGAGGCTGGATTTTGAAGAACTCTGGAATGATTATAATTTATTGACCGTTTACTATGAATCAGCCAATATGCTAAGAAACTTGCATATATCCCCTCATATGCCTCTCACAAGTGCCCTCTGAAATAAGTACTATTCCTGTCTTTGTATTACAGATAAGATAACTGAGCCTGAAAGCAATGAAGCAATCTGACCGAGATCATACAGCTGAAAGTGGCACAGCCAGGACTAGAACTTAGAACTCATTTTCTAAATGCCTATTAAGGTTAAGAATGGATTTCAGAGACCAATTAGCATGCTGAAATCCAAGTAAGGAATAACAATAATCTGGTTTAAGACCATGATCATGGGGATGAAGATGAATAAACAGATTTGAGATATTTAGGAGAGTAAATCAAGACATGATTGTAGGTGGTGAGGGAGACAGAGAAATCCATGAAAATGCCTGTTTCTGATTTGGGCAACTTGAAACCGTTGAGCAAAAGGAAGAGGGCCCTGTTGCAACACGGTGAAATAGACCACAATGAACAAGTTTAGACATTTTAACTTTGACATATAAGCACTGGGAGAACATACAAGTGACACTGGCTGATCTGAAGCACAGAACACAAGGACAGAAGCTGTTGCCCAAGGGGGTACTCAAAGACATGAAAGTCAATGAGCTAGTCTAGAAAATGTACTAAGAGGGCAAAGAGGGGGCTTGGTACAAAACCCAGAGGATCATTCAGTTAATGAAGTCTGAGAAAAGAGTGCCCAGAGAAGTAGGAAGAAGATAAACAGAAAAAGTTATGACAGAAACTAAATATATTGAATATACCTTGTATACCAATTCAAAATCCTCTCTGCACCACTTCTTACTCTAGTCACAGAACTGGTCACAGTATAAACTTGCTTCCTACTCTGGGTCTTTTCTGACACTGCAGGCTGTTGCTTGAAACATTCACAGTCCCACTCCAATATCACTGAATAGGGTGGAAATTGGAAATATCAGTAAGAACTCATGATTTTTAATATGTAAACTAGATAGGAATAGAATTATATATTGATATGCATTTATGTATGTACTTTCCAGCAATGTCTGCTAAGAGATCCTAAAAGCAACTATATCACAGTAGTTATGAATACATTAGCATGCAGATTTTGATTTCTAAATACCCTTCTAGAATAAAAGCAACAGGCACATGACTATATCTAAAATATCTACAAAAAAACTATTAGAGCGAATAAATAAGCAAAGATCATGATACAGAATCAGTTGTATTTCTATGCATTGGCAGTAAATAATCTGAAAAGGAAATTAAGGAAAAACCCCTACTTGAAATAGCATCAAAAAGAATAAAATACTTAGGAATCAATTTAACCAAGGAGGTGCAGGGTTTATATACTAAAAACTACACTACTGAAAGAAATGAAAGAAGACTTAATAAATGAAAAGATAGTCCATGTTCATATTTACCTAATATTATAAAGGTAGCAGTATGTCCCAAAGCAATCTACATATTCAACACAATCCTTATCAAAATTAATTTTATCAAGATTTTTTGCAGGGATGGAAGAGTTGATCCCAAAATTCATGTGAAATTGCAAAGCACCTGAAATAGCCAAAACAATCTTGGGGGAAAAAAAAAGAACATTGATGGACTCACTTTCTCATTTCAAAAGTTAAGACAAGATGCAGAATCAAAACAGTGTGGTATTGACATAAGAATAAACATGTATTTGAAAAGAATTGACATGAGAGTCCAGAAATGAACCCATAAATCTGTGGTCAATTGATTTTCAACAAGAATGCTAAGAGTATTCAATGAGGCAAGAAAAATCTCTTCAATAAAACTGGTTATTCACATGCAAAAGAATAAAGCTGGACCCTTATTTCACACCATATATAAAAATTAACTGAAAATAGATCAAAGACCTAAATTGTAACAGCTAAAACTATAAGACCTATAGAAGACAACAGGCACAAATCTTCACTACCTTGGATTTGGCAATGGTTTCTTACATATGATACCAAAGGTATAAGAAATGAATCAGTTAATTAGACTTTATCAAAATTTTAATATTTTATCAAAGGACACAAGAGAGTGAAAATACAACACACAGAATGGGAGAAAATATTTGCAAATTATATATCTGGTAAGAATATAGTATCAGAACATAATAGAGTTCTTACAATAAAAAGACAACTCAATTAAAAAGAGGGCAAAGGACTCAAATAGATATTTTTTCAAAGAAAATATAAAAATGGTCAATAAGCACACAAAAAGATGTTCAATGTCATCAGTCATTAGGGAAATGCAAATCAAAACCATAATTACTCTTTCACATCTATTAAGCTGGCCATAACTTTTTTCAAAAAAGAAAAGAAAAATTACAATTGTTACATGAGGATATGGAGAAATTGAAACCCTATACATTGCTGTGGAAATGTAAAACAATGTAGTCACTTTGGAAAGCAGTTTGGCGGTTCTTCAAAATGTTAAACAGAATGACCATATGATCCAGCAAGTCCAGTGTGATCTTGGATTAGTTCCCAGACCAAAAAAAAAAAATTGTCTATTGATCTAAAGGACATCAGTAAGACTTGGTAAAATTTGGATAAAATCTGAGATTAGACAATATTGTATCAATTTTAATTTCCTGATCTTGATCATTATATTGTAATTATGAAAGACAAGGAGTTTTCAGGAATCACACACTGAAATATTTAGTAGTAAAAGGGCATCATGTGGGCAACTTACTCTCAGAGGGTTTAGAAAAACAATGTGGTGTGTTCATGTGTAAATATACATACATGGAGATTAAAGCAAATGTAGTAAAATGTTAACATTTGTGGAATTTTATATAAAACTTTTGTACTGGTTTTTTTTTTTTTTTTGCACCTTTTCTCCAAGTGTGCAATTACTTCACAATAGTTTAAAAAAAAACTTTTGAAAGTCACTTCAGCAAGTCCCATTGGATCAAGTCTAGTGGCCCACTTAAAAATCTATCATTTTCTTGGCTTCCCCCTCACTTTTTTTATTCCCGCTATCTGCTCTCCTGATCTTAAGAGTTAGAATGGATTTGTGTTGAGATTGGAAAAACAGCCACCCAATTGTTACATGGAAGGCCCTGATGATATTCCTTTCACTGAGGCACTGGTGAGGAGGCCAATGACATCTCTGAAAAGCTCCATGGTGGTTGCCCTTTATAGGCTGAGATTGACAGTTGAAGATACTGCTGCAACAGGTCTCCCTAGCATCAGCTAGAAATAAAAGAATCCCCACTCACTAAAGTTACAGGTATTCCCTGTCCCCAGTACTTGTCCCAGGCCTTGCTAAAGCCTGCAGGTAAGCACCCTCCACACGCGGGATGCCTCTGGATGAGTTGGCTCTTGTGGCCAGAGGGGCTAGCTCTGGTGGACAAAAAAGCTCGAGTTCCTGGGCACCAAAGGACTGTAACAACTAGAAAGATATTTTGGGGCAGGCCACTATACCAAGGGCACTTCCACAGACTGCCAACTGAAACATAACCCGTCTGCCTATGAACAAGGCCCACTTACTTGCTCTGTAGCTATAACCTGATGGATAGACTTTAATTTTGTCAGATATGTGCAAACTGCAGAGGCACTACTGGGAATGTAGCCAGGGAAACACCATCTTTGCACCCTCCCTTAGCCTCATCACAGCTTACTGGTATCTCTCAGAAAGTAGTTGATACACTCATCTGAAGTCCCAATTGTTACAACTTTTACCAAGAGGACACCTCCAGATCTCTTGGTCTATAGATCAGTAGGGCTTACAATTGTGTGCCCACAGGACTATATATATTTACATAAGAGCTGCTGCCCAAGGATCTGGCTTCCACTTAGCCTGAACCCAGGTACTGACTGAGATCACAGGTCTCAGCACACCATCCACAGCTGGGATCCATCAAGAACAAACCAGTCTACTTAGACAATCACAAATGTTCCAAAGACAAATAGGAGCTAGGGCAAGGTTGAAAAATAAGACCTACATAAGACCACTCCTTCAAGACTGGGAGAAGTAGCTGTTTTGCATTATACTTAGAAACAAACATGGAGAGTCAAGGAAAATGAGGAAACAGAAAAATATGTTCCAAAAAAAAAAAGAGAGAGAGAGAGCGCGAGCGAGCAAGAACAAGCCAGAAAAAGACCTTAATGAGATGGAAAAAAAAAAAAAGTAATCTACCTGATAAGAGTTCAAAGTAATGGGTATAAAGATGCTCCCCAAACTCAGAAGAATGGATGAATACAGGGAGAACTTCAACAAAGAGATAGAAAATATAAGAAGGAACTAAACAAAAATCACAGAGATGAAGAACATAACTGAACTGAAAAATACACAATAGCATTCAACAGCAGGCTAGATGAAGCATAAAAATGGATCAGTAACCAGGAAGGAAGACAGGGCAGTGGAACTCAAACATCAACAAAAGAAAAAGAAATTTATTTTTTAAAAGACTTTATTTATTTGACAGAGATCACAAGTAGGCAGAGAGGCAGGCAGAGAGAGTGGGAAGCAGGCTCCCCTCTGAGCAGAAGGCCCGATGTAGGGCTTGATCTCAGGCCCCCGGGATCATGACCTGAGCGGAAGACAGAGGCTTTAACCCACTGAGCCACCCAGGCGCCCCAGAAAAAAGAAATTTAAAAAGAGAAGATAGCTTAAGAGACTTATAGAACAACATCAAGGAGAATAACATTAGTAGCATAGGGGTCCCAAAAGGGGAATAGAGAAAAAAGGCAGGAAATTTATTTGAAGAAAATAATGGCTAAAAATTTCCCTAACCGGGGGAAGGAGACAGACATCCAGGTACAGAAAGCAGGGAGAGCTCCAAACTGGATAAATCCAAGGAGAGCCACATCAAGACACATTATAATTAAAATGTCAAAAGTTAAAGAGAGAATCTTAAAAGTGTCAAAAGAAAAATTTCTTATATACAACAGAACCCCTTAAGACTACTGGAAGATTTTTAGCAGAAACTTTGCAGGCCAGAAATGAGGGCCATAATATATTCAAAGTGCTGAAGGAAAAAAAAAATCCAACGAAGAATACCCTACCCAGCAAAGCCATCATTTTTGAACTGAAGGAAAGATAAAGATTTTTTCCATATAAACAAAAGCTAAAGCAGTTCATCACCACTAAACCAGCTTTACAAGAAATGTTAAAGGGGCTTCTTTAAAAAAATGCATGAATAACAAAATATAAAAGTAAAAATCTCACTGGTGAAGGCAAATATATAGTAAAGGTAGGAGAACAACCACTTATAAAGTTAGTATTAAGGTTAACAGACAAAAATAACAAACATAACTATAATTACAATTGGTTAACAAATACACAAAATAAAAAGATGTAAAATATGACATCAAAAACATGAAACATGGTGGGGGGATAAAAACGTAGAGAATTAGAATGTGTCAAAAATTTAAGTTACTATTGACTTAAAATATGCTGTTTTATACATAAGCAGTTATATATGAGCTTCATGGTAACCACAAAGGAAAGACCTATTGTAGATACACAAAACATAATGAGGAAAAAAAAAAACAAACTAAACAGAACACTAAAGAAAGTCATCAAACCACAAGGAAAAGAACAAGAGAAGACGAAAGGAATAGATGGGAAATACAAAAACAGTTGGAAAACAAAATGGTAATAAGTAGGTACCTACCAATAATTACTTTAAATGGACTAAATTATCCTATCAAAAGACATAAAGCAGCTGAATAGATTAAAAAACAAGACTCATCTATATACTGCCTAAAAGATACACTCTTCAGAAGTTAAGGACACACATAGACTGAAAGGGAAAAGATGAAAACAAATATTCCATGTAAATGAAAATGAAGAGAAAGCTGGTGTCGCTATACTTATACCAGACAAAACAGACTAAAGACTATAAAAGACAAAGAACATTACATAGTGAAAAAGCAGTCAATCAAACAAGAGAATATAAAAATTATAAATATTCATGCATCCAACATAGGAGTTACCTATATAAGGCAAATATTAACAGACATAAAGGGAGAAATTGTCTGCAATACAGTAATAGTTGTGTATTTTAACACCCCATGGACCTCAATGGATAGATCTAGACAGAAAATCAGTAAGAAAACATTGGCCTTAAACAACACATTAGAGCAGATGAATTTACTAGAAAAATACAGAATATTCAATCCAAAAGCAGCACAATATACATGCTTCTCAAATGCACATGAAACATTCTCCAAGAAAGATCACATGTTAAGCCACAAAACAAGTGTCAACAGATTTAAGAAGACTGAAATCATATCAAGCATCTTTTCTGATCATAATGGCATGAAACTAAAAATCAATTACAAGAAGAAAACTGAACAAAAATCACAAATATGTAGATTAAACAACAGGCTATTGAACCATCAATGGGTCAACAAAGAAGTCAAAGAGGAAATCGAAAAATACCTTGAGGCAAATGAAAATGTAAATATAACAATGCAAAATCCATGGGATGCAGCAAAAGATGTTCTAGTAGGGGAGTTCATAGTGATACCTGCTTACCTCAAGAAACAAGGAAAATCTCTAACTTCACATCTAAAGGAACTAGAAAAAGAATAAAGCCCAAAATTAGTAGAAGTGAGGAAATAAGATCACAGAAATAAATAAATAAGAAACTAAAACTAAAATTAAAAAATCAATTAAACTGGCTCTTTGGAAGGATAAACAAAATTAACATTTTGCATTGTTATATTTACATTTCATTTGCTACTTGAGGGGCATTCTGCCTGAGGTGGTTAACTTGATTCACTTCATCTATAAACAGTACTATAAACACCATTTCCAGCTATTTTATAGAGTCTTGTCATCCCTTGATCCTGTATATACTGCATTCCCAGAAAAATAAACATCAACTAAGAAACAAAAATTCTTTAGGCATTTATTTTAGTTTTAAAAAATGACAAAATTAAACACTAAAATTGACAGCGCTTGTTTTAAAATCACTAACTATGATTTGCGTTTAAAATATACTTGAGAACTTTTTACTAGATTTTTTTTTAAAGATTTTATTTACTTATTTGACACAGAAATCACAAGTACGCAGAGAGGCAGGCAGAGAGAGAGGAGGAAGCAGGCTCCCTGCTGAGCAGAGAGCCTGATGCAGGGCTCGATCCCAGGACTCTCAGATCATGACCTGAGCAGAAGGCAGAGGCTTGAACCCAATGAGCCACCCAGGCGCCCCTTTTTACTAGATTATTAATAGTCAATGCATAATTTCAATAGAACTTTAAACAATTACAGTTTAACTCCATGTAGTATTAACTTTTCTTCTCTTCTGATTCTTGTGCCAATTTCAACTTTTCTTTTAATTCCATCTGATCTTGGTAATATTGTTCAAATACTGGTTGATAAATATACATCCCTCCAGCAATTCCAAGGATGCTAGCAAAAAGCAGTTGTGGAAGAGTCAGTCTCCCAAACATTTTTGCCACACGGTGGTTTTAAAAAATTACAGTCAACATCCAGGAAATATCTTCAGATCTGTGTACAAAGAAAATAGAAAGCAAACCAGTAACTCAGCATGACATCCTTTTAAAAGATTCCATGTCACTACTTTGTTCCAGACTGAGTAGTATTTTCATCATATGTAAGTATCACTTGATTTAACTAAAATAGGAATATAAATACACAGAGAATATGACAAATGAGGGTTAGGGGGTGGTGTTAAAACAAAGCTAAATCCTACTACAGAATTTTCTCAAAGGTTTTAAATAAATAATTCTTAAAATGACAAAAGTGGGGAAGAGGCTAGGAAGAGGCATGCTCTTGTCATCTTTACAGACCATCATAAAACTACCAACTAAAGGAAACAGCTGCCCCCAAAAGTTGAAAGTTATTGCCAATCCAATCTGGAAGTAAAAGAAAGAGAATTATTACTTTCATTATTAGCCCTTTTTTACTATTTCATGTTTTTTGGCAATATGCATAGTTAAAAACAATTTTTAAAACAGGCTAAAGGATTTTGAGTTCCCTTTGATGCTTTAGAAGGTACAAGTAGACATCAAATATATGTAAATAACTCGCCATCCACTTTTGGTAAAATATAAAGAGATCTGACCGATTTTTACTTTTAATAATTAAGGAGTAAAGACTCCAGTATTTCTCAGAAAGTTATACTTGTGAACACCATAGTATCTGGAGAAAACAGGTGTTTATGAAAGAGGAAAGCAGAGTAACGGGTTTACATGTTTTCTTATAATTTAACAGTCTTTCACCGTCTCCTAGATCGGCCCCCGAGGTTACAAAAATCATTAGCGGCAGAACCGGTGCTAGAAACTAGGTTGTCCTTAACATCGCTAAAATGTAATTTAAACTAATATGGGAAAGAATTGCCTGTTTGCTCTTGGGCTCTACGATTAACTAGAAAAATGACAACTTATCAAACATGCTATGGTTCATCGCCTGCGGAAGGACGGAGGGAGGGAGGGGTTTTTTTGCAAGTAGGATCCTTGGAAGATAAACCATATAAAATGGGAAGGATCCCCTTTTGCCACTAGTTTGCTAAGTGACCCTGACCGAGTCACTTAAGTTTCCGCACCTCATTTTCTACATATGTACAAGAGCTTAAATCAGCCCTATTCCGCCTACCTCGTCCAACAGCTAATGTGAGATCATCCAAACAGTGAAATGTTACACAAACACGTTTGCAATTATCATTCCTACTATCATTGCCACTTAAACACCTCCGACCGTTGGGCTGTCGCTTCGCGTCGCTGACCCCGCCTCCCGTCTGCCCTAGCCTAGGAGAGTTCTGGCTCCTTCCAGCAGTTTCCGGAAGTGAAAACAGGGCGCAGAGACCATGAAGCCAAAGGCGGACAGCAATCTCACGAGAAGGAGAAGCTAACGAAAAAGCGCAGACCCGCTCGCGACAAACCGTACCGGTGCCAAACAAACCTGCAGCACTCTGCGGCAGACACAAACTTCGGGGGTCCCTGCGAGAAAGGGGCCTTTTCCCAGCTACCTCCGCGCCTAAGTGACGGCTGCTGCAGAGGCCAAACCTAGTGAGCGGAAGAGCAACGCGCGTTTCTCCAACTCCTGACGGCTGCTGCAGAGGCCAAACTTAGTAAGCGGAAGAGCAACGCGCGTTTCTCCAACTCCCGTCTCCCTCCTCGTAGGGACTGAGGTGCCAAGGGATCCTCAGCCGACCTCGAAGGAGGTGCAGGATGAGGCAAGAGGGCGACGATAGCCGACTCTTTTTCCGCGGCTTCCAGAACCGCTCCCAGGAGAAGATGAAGCTGCGAAAGAGAAAATCAACTTTGTACCTCAGCCCCCGGAAGAGCACCTCGCTCCACGGAGGTGAGGGGTGGGGGCGGGGGCGTGGCGCGGACGCCGAACTCCCAGGCGGAGGCGGGAAGCCGCGGACCCTGACCTAGGGCTCCATCTGCTGGGCGGGGTTGCCAAGAAATCGTAGTGCCCTCGAGACCGGATTCTCCGTTCGTGCCACTTGCATGGCCCTTTATTCTGCATTGTTTTAGTTCTAAAATGCTCCCGCATTTTAGAAAGGCACCCGGGCCGGGAGTTAACCTGAGATCTCGCAGCTTCGGAGGGACTGGTTCCTGGGGTTGAACCGGGTCTGACTGCCACCCCATTTATTTTTCCCACCCTCGCCTTCTCTTTGTTCCGGTGTCATGATGTTGACAGGGGCAAAATCACCCCAGCAGGTGGACTTTTGATCTGTCAGACGGGGGTATTTACTGTAAGGAGGGACTTCTCATTCATTCAGTAATTATGTATTGTGCGCCTTACAGGTGCGGAGCACTGTGTAAGCGGCATGAAAAGAATGCCGAGTTTCCCTCTGGAAAACGGCGACCAAGAAAAAAGAGAGTCATTTTGCTAAATGAAGGAGGATTGTGACGGGGGGGGGGGGGGGGGGGGGGGGGGGGGGGGGGGGCGGAGGAAGGGAGAGTTAGCTGGGCCCGAGTTCTGTCGCTCTTTTCCCCTAATCCTTCCTTTGTTAGAAGTTGGATCCCTTAGGGTAAAGGTTAGTAACAACGGTGAATTACCATACTTGTCACAGACATATAGTAGAACTTTTAGGTGATTCAAGATCACTTGTTCAGGGGCCCGCTCTAGTTCTGCACCAGTCCACAGAGTAAAAGGGTTTTTCTTTCAGCAGATATAGTTCAGTCGGGGTGTTTCTTTAGGTGCTTCTGAAAGACCAAAGTTGAGATGGGGCATGTGTGGTGTGTTGAATGTACCAATCATCTGAAAAATATTTAAATATGTTCCCAGAGAATAAGGAAGGAGAGTGGCAGGAACCTAGAACTATATAGCAAAAGACTCAAAATGGATCAGTGGGCAAACACAATTATTCAGGAGGCCAAATAGGCAGGTCTGAATAAATTAAAGCACCTTCTCTTAAAGAACCAACTAGGTATTGCCAGTTGAGCTTTGTTGTCAGATCTTGATTGTGAAATGCTGTAAATCTTTCATATTGAAAAAGATTTTAATACAAAGTCGGATTTTTAAATATTGACAACTAAATTCATATTTTAAAAAATACTCTGTATGCAGCTTGCGGGCTGTCCAGTTGTGGCAAAGAACAGGGCTTTGGAGGCAGCAGATAGACCCGTGTAGTCATTTATAACCTTTTTGACTTTGGGCAAGACAGTTTAACTTCTTAGGCTCAATTTCCTCATCTGTGAATGGGGCCAGTACCTACTCTTTTTAGCATGATTTGGAGGTTCAAATGAGATAAGGCACGTGCAGGAATGAACTCAACGCCTTGCATAGAGTAAGCATCAATAAGGACTATTTAAAAACATGCAGAGGACCAGCAGTTTGATAGGCCACTGTTTGACATATATAGGAAGAGTTGATCCTAAGTAATTTGTTAGCTTTCTTTCATAGGCTACCCATATAGTTAGTTCAGTGTTATCTTACTATTCTCCTTATACAATTAATTGCAAGAAAGATTGGTTAAATGAAAGGCGGTAATTTCCCAGTGGTGAGGCTTGGGCCCTTGTATAACTGTCTGCCCAGGTCTGCTTTGAGAGTAGTGCCCACCGGCCAGAGTCTGAGCAAGGCGCCAACCAGAGCAGCAGATTTTAGTTCTCTGAGTGGAACTTCCCCGACTTCTGTGCCACGATTACCTGTTTTGTTTTGTTTTTCAGATCTCCTTGGTGAAAACATTTATCTGGTCTTGTTTACCATAGCATTACGAATATGTAACTGTTTTTTAGTCCAGACAAGTTTTGTTCCAGATGAATATTGGCAGTCTCTTGAAGTTGCACATCACATGGTTTTCAAATATCCTTTGTAGTTTCTTTTCCAGACTAGAAGTGTATATTCATTTTAGAAATTGTGCCAGCTTCTCTTATAAATTTTCAATCAATTTTACTAAGTAATTTTACTTATCAAAGTATACCATTATTTTACACTAATATTTCTTCTTTCTTCGATGGTAATATATTTGACTCAACCTTTAACCAGCAAGTGTTCCCATAGAGCTCAGTACTGTGGAGGATATAGATGAAGTAAAACACACATTCCATTCTTAAAGAAGTTATGAGTTTAATTGGCCAACTGCATTTTTTATTCAAATAACCAGTATAAAATGCTATTATTTTAAGCTGCTTTATCCAAAAAAATGGAAATTTTTTATGCACAGAAATTAAAATAGATTTTGTTTCAGTGCTATTTAACATTAGTCCTTAATATTACTAATTATGGTTATTTGACCTGGGAATGGACAGAAAGATTGAGGGGTTACACTTATCCCTTAATCTTTGCAAGCATTTACAAGATCCTGCATCTTTTGGGGAAAGATAGTGTTCAACTGCTGGTAAGTTTAAATAAAAGTAATTAAAAAATTATTAAAAGTTGATTTATTCCATCCTTTTAAAAAGGCTAATGTATATTAACTAAATGACATTATTGGTACCACAAGGTTTGTTTTTAAAAAGATATTGTTACTGAACTCACCATATCTGGGCAGCCTACAGTTCTGAAGACATACTGCAATGTGAAACCCTTCATTATGTGCTAAAACACAAAACTGAGCATGAAAGTGTCTACTTAAAGGAATCTTGTGAATCCTGTTAAGATATTCAGACTTTCAGAATGACTACATTATATATTAATTATTTGGACTTCAGAAGTATTCTTCTTTCATGAAATAATCATGAGAGGAGTGTTGTATTTTGTTTTAACTTGTGAGCAGAAGATCCTGTTATATGAGCTTATGAAGAACACATATAAACCTACTCAGCATTTAGTGTTGAAAATAAATCTTAGAGAAAATTAATTTGACAAGAATTTGATGATATGCTCAACCATTGCACTATGTATGTAGTAATTAGGCAGCAATTGTAAGTGAGGTTTTAATTCCTAGATCATGAACTTCTGGGGTCAGTTGCCAAGAGAGGGACAAAAGAACTAATGGAGCCAAAATTTCCCTAAACTCACTCTCAAGATCTTTTAAGCTGTCCTCAGATTAGACTCAGAAGTTTGGGCCTTCCCCCTTTTCTGTTAGGGAAGTAACCCAGAATTCCAAAGGCAGTCCAAATCCTGAGGGTTTCTTAGAACCTGGAAAGACACATGGAAGTATCATGGGGAAGGAGAATTTAGAGCAGCAGCAGCATTTCTTCCATTAACACATGTTGAACTTAGGGGCTGTGAATTCCCTTGTCCTGAAAGGGTTTCTAGATTATTTGGGGTAACCATAAAGCCTGGAACCACAGGCAAATATACGTAATGTCATCAAGGATATCTTATATCTCAAGAAGTCATCAAGGATATCTTATATCCTAAGAAGTAAATTATATTGTGAATGAAGGAGTCTTCAAGATAGAAAACTTCCTGTTCCTCTAGGACCTATCCATTTCCCTCAACCTGTAGCTGACCTACCTGTGATTTAAAGTAAGCCTCTTCTAGTCCCCATCCCCACCCCACTGTCCCCCCAAAAAATCTGTCCTATCTGGAGCTTGACCAGATGGAGAAATTTAAGATGCTATCAGTTAGTCATTCATACTGTCATATTATCTTTTTTTTAAAAGATTTTATTTATTTATTTGACAGAGATCACAAGTAGGCAGAGAGGCAGGCAGAGAGAGAAGCAGACTCCCCGCTGAGCAGAGAGCCTGATGCAGGGCTCAATCCCAGGACCCCCGGATCATAACCCAAGCCGAAGGTGGAGGCTTCAACCCACCGAGCCACCCAGGCACCCCATCATATTGATTATCTTAAACATAGACCACATGATTTTGAAACTCGAAGGGGTCAGAGAAGTGAAATAAATAGACCAAGGTCACAGGATGTTAAAAGCAGAACCAAAACTAGATCCTGGGGTGCCTGGGTGGGTTAAGCATTTGTCTTCAGGTCGTCATGATTCCAGGACCCTGGGATCAAACCCCACGTCAGGCTCCTTGTAGGGAGCCTGTTTCTCCCTCTCCCTCTGTCCCTCCCCTCCACTAGTGCACTCTTTCTCTCAAATAAATAAATAAAATCTTTTTAAAAACTTTTTTATTTTTTTAAAGATTTTATTTAATTATTTGACAGAGATCACAAGTCGGCAGAGAGGCAGGCAGAGGGATGGGGGGAAGCAGGTTCCCTGCTGAGCAGAGAGCCTGATGCGGGGCTTTATCCCAGGACCCTGAGATCATGACCTGTGCCCAAGGCAGAGGCTTAACCCACTAAGCCACCCACTAAGCCACCCAGGCGCCCCTAAAATCTTTTTTTTTTAAATGAATAAAGAATAAAACTAGATCTTAGGCCTGCTTATTCATAGCCTAGATACCTTGTCCCCAAACTGCATAAAGTGTGTTTACAGAACTAGGAATGGCTTAGAATTGCACTAATATGGTAGCCACTAGCCACATGGGTCTACTGAATATTTGAAATGTGGCTAGTCCACATTGAGAAGTGCTATTAGTGTAAAATTCATACTGGATGTCCAAAACCTAGTACAAAATAAAAATGTAAAATGTTTCTATAATTTTTTATTTTGATGAAATGATAATATTTTAGATATATTGGGTTAAACAAAATAACAAATTAATTTTACCTATTTGGGATTTTTTTTTACTTTTTAATTTGGCTACTATAAAATTTTAAATTACATACATGGATCATGTTATATCTCAACTGGACAGCACTGGCTTAGAACACATGAGAAGAAAGGGATATAGAAGACAGACCTGAATAGGGTACCAAAGTGGGGGCTTTCAATAGTCAGAAGACATATAAGGGCATTTGGCCTCTGGAGATTAATGGAAGAATCAGGAGCTTAAAGAACAGGAGAATGGTGAGCTCCCAACACAGTACCATACTCAAGATTTACCCCTTGCATGTTCCTTCTCTTTGCCCCACCCCTCTACTTTTTATTTCCAGAAGTAATATGCAAGTGTTACTTAATTCTTCTCAGGTCCTTACTGTAAACCTAGAAAATTACAGTATCTTAAAGGTCTGGAGAGACTTCTAATAACTGGGAATTTATATCTCCACTTACTTTTGTGTTGAACTAAAATCTACCTTTTATTTTTATTATTTTTAATATTTTATTTATTTATTTGAAACAGAGAAAGAAAGAGTGAGTACAAACAGGCGTAGAGGGAGAAGCAGGCTCCCGCTTAGCCAGGAACCCAAAATGTGGCTCTCTCCTAGGACCCTGGGATCATGACCTGAGCCGAAGGCAGTTGCTTATATGACTGAGCCACCCAGGGGCCCCAAATGTACCTTCTTCTAAATTCAAGTTTTCTACAAGACAACCCTTCAGAAAGTTTTATTTGTCCAGGATAAATATCTCTATTTCTAAATATCATAACCAGATAATATCGTTTAGACATCTTATACTTTATTAAAATCTGTCTTAAAATATAGGTCTCCAAATTGAATATAACATTGAAAGCTAGGGTAACTAGTTCAGAATATAGTAGAACCATTAATCCTACGAACGTTATACTCCTGTCATTGCACAAGGATTCTTACAGCTTTAGTGGCTTCTTTGTACTGTTGGCTTCTATTAAACTCGTAGCTAAACTGACTTCTCCATAAACTACTTTTAGGCCTGAGAGGCAAGAATGAAGCATAAAGATCTCTAGGCAGAGTAAGCAGAAGGTATGTACATAGGGGCCTTTTGCTGTATTTTACAGGGTAGAGTTTAAGTGAAATTATGAAGTACAGCATACCTTTAAAACTTAAACATTTATTTACAAATTACTGACAAAGAGGAGGAACATATAAAGCTAAAGTGTTAGAAGCCATTGGCACCTGAAAGTAAAGCCACTCTAATTACACTGTAAAATTAATAAAGACTGGTCCAACACAAGTAAAAATTTAAATATATTTTTTAGAAAACATCTTTTGAGCTAACCTAGATTAAATTGTCCTCTATCAGTGTGTTATTTGTTAATGATAACTGTGACACATTTTTTAAAAACTCTCAAAGATGTCATTGTGTAGCATTAGAATTACTAACTGTAATTATAATATTTACTCTTTAGTTTTACCCTTAAATTTACTTTTTAATGTCATCTGATTACTGTGTTTCTGTAGTTGTAGAATACTTGTCCTTTTATAGAAAAAAAAAGTAACTCATTTTATTATCCATATTGCAGAATGGGGAAGCAATGTACCTTAGTAGTTAAGAGCATAGTCTTTAGAATCAGGAAGACCTGGGTTTGAATTCTGATTTCTATACTAGCTGTGCAGCCTTGAGAAAATTATTTAATGTCTCTTTACCTCAGTTTCCTCACTTATAAAGCAGTGCTGATCTCACAGGGATTGTTAGGACTGAATGCGCTGATATACATAAAGTACTTGGTGTGATACCTATCACATATTACTATAAATGCTTCATAAAAATTTAATATTGTTATGCTAACAAAGATCATTAAATGTGCTTCTAACATAGAACCTTAACACAATGAACTGTTTTGTTGGCTATCTATATTAAAAGTAATAGTGTTGTGGGTGCCTGGGTGGCTCAGTTGGTGACTGAGGCTCAGGTCATGATCCCAGAGTTTCTGGATCGAGTCCCTCATCAGGCTCCCTGCTCCGTGGGGAGCCAGCTTCTCCCTCTGACCTCCCCACTCTCATGTTCTGTCTCGATCACTCTCTCTCAAATAAATAAATAAATAATTTTTAAAAACGGTAGTAGTGTTGTAATGTATACATTACAGAAAGAAAGAAAGAAAGAAAACTACCGTGGGCATATCCCTGAAAAATTAATGTCATTTTTGTAGCAAAACAGGTATTTTTGCAAAAGAATAGAATACTATATTATATTTATTTTTGTACTAAGAATGACCTTCAATTGATAGTTGGATCAGTTTGTTGATTTCTTAATAATTCTGTGTGAACCAGTACATGTTTTTTAATATCTTCGTTTTCTTTTTAAACTATTGAAGATTTGGATTCCTAGACTTGCCCAAGCACTTTTGTCTGCTATAGCAGACATCAGACTCTACTCATTAATGAAGCAGCTTGAAAATCAGCAAATGGCAAAATGGGTGGTAAGTCCTGAACACTTTAGAAACTATTCATTTCATTCCTAATAGCATGAAGCACATGAAAAAATACCAGTTCTCAAAACAGCTTCAAAAGATAATTTGTACAACTTTATAGAGGTACTTCCATATTGAAGAACAGCAAAATGCAAGTGGTGCATGCCATATCTCTACTTCTGATAGCTCCCCGGGTGACTGAAGCCACTAATGCCCTCAAAATCTTTGAGAGGCTAAACCCCAGGAACAGGCTTGGAAGCACTTTCACTCATCAAACCTGTCAGAGTCCTTGCCTCACTTCCTACAAAATCAATAGGAATTGTTCTAATCATTGCCTACCTCACAAATAACCTCCACTATGTACAACCTTTGTTCACTACCTCTGGCTACCTGAGACTGAGCCTAAGAAGCAGGTTTTCACTGAAGCATTCTTTCACCTCTAGCCTGAGTGCTTGAAATAGTTAGACTCTGTAAGGGAGAAAATGTGGTGTAGAAAACTGTCCTTTTTCAGGCTGGCTTACTTCACAGTGGGGAGATAGATTCCTGATACCACATTCAAATCTTGAATGGAATTTCTCATTGAAACCATATCCTGAAGAGTGATTGGATTCTTTAGTACTGTAGTTAACATCCCTTGGCTCTTTCTTAAATAAACTTTTATACAAGCTAGCTTAGAAATCTTACTACCTTTTTAATACTGTTTCTACCGGAAAATATATTCCCAATTCCAAGTAACCAACTTATCAACAAATTTCTGGAATATAATTTATTATTAATTTATTAATAAATATTAATTAATTTGCTAATTATTACTAAGACATTTCTATAGATAGTGTGTTTATTTGCATTAAAAAGACAGGAGGGTTTAGCGATTGAATCCATGTTAATGGATTCAAGGATAAAATCAGTCTACTTTGTGCTTACATACACTGAAGAAGGCTCAACCTAAAATGTCAAAAAGTGTAATACCTTTGAAATCCTTCCTCCAAAGTAGTAGTACCAGGTTCTTCTAGATTAAGAGAAGCCTTTAAATCCACAAAAATTTGGAACATTTTTTAAAGGCTCTATTTGAAGAGCTAGGAATCTAATACCACATGTTTAACATCCTTGCACCGGCTAACAAGTTTCTTTTAAGACATTTGCTTTGTAGACTTGATGCTTCTGTTTGCATGTTCTTCTAAAACCTGGTTTATTATTTTAGTCAATTTACCTGAAAGTATAAACTTGGTAACTTTAACACCTACATATCTGGTATTATTATAGACCTATGTATAATGTAACTTCTTGAAAACAATGTTTGGGCATGCTTATTTTCAATATCATTTATGTTTTGATGTGATTTTTGCAGTATGTAGACTTGCTGTTTTCCATAGAAGAAGAAAATACTAAGCTTTTCCCTTTCCCACTCCATATATGTTTGCTTACAATTGTTCTTAGTTTTTTTGCCAGTTGTGCTCTTGGTTCACATGGTATTGCTGTACCAGAACTCTTACAAACACCATGGAAACTGTTCTCACTATAATTGCTCTTTTCTACTATCCTTTGGAAGGTTCAAAGTCTATGAACAGGTGAGATATATTACTGTTAATAATTATGTACAAGACATGAAAAATCTTAAATAGCAACATATTGTAATGTCTGGTGGACCCCCAGATGTTTATTATTTCATGAAGTTTATTAAAACCACACTGTCAGTTAATACATTTCTTAAAGTAGGAAACAGATATATGCAAACTAGGTAATGAAAGGCAGTTTAGTAAAAGGACTATGTATAAATATTTAGGCAATGTTTAGAAAAGCCAATAAGGGGACAACCATAGTATCCCAGGGCTAGTCATAGGAGGAAGTTTCTGCTACTCTGTGGCCCCAAAGTGAGGTAATTGTTATGGGAATCCATACAAAGTTGTAACTCAAGAGAGGGCCCCAACAGGGGACATGCACAGCCTACCTTTAGCCACAGCAAGAAGAGAACTGGGGAAATAAAATGCCCTGACTTAACTCTTCTGCCCTCCAATCAGTCAAGGCCAATCAGAAGCCAGAAACCAAGTGAGCTCATTGATATAGACCAGGTAGGTCAGCTTCCCTGCACATAGAGCAAGTGAAGAATAGAGGAAAACAGAGGAAAAAAATGGAAGGGCAAAAAGAAAATATAAGGACCCAGGAGATTGGGTCCAAGATGGCAGCACAGGAAGATTCTGAACTCACCTCCACCTCAGACATGCCATCTATAGGAACATATGGATCACTTCCTTCCAAAAAAAGATCTGAAAGCTAGATGAATTGCTCTCCACAACAAAGGGTAAAGATCGGTAGAAGAAGCAGAGACACAGTCTCACAAAAAACCCCACATGCAGCATGGCAGCACACAATAGGGAGAGATATCTTACCAGCTAGGCACTTCTTCCAGAAAAGCAAGGGGTTGATGCCCCCAATCAGGCACTCTGGCCCCTGAAATCTGCACCAGAGAACAACCTCCCAGAACATCTGACTTGGAAAATCAACTAGTTGATATCCAGGGGTCCCCAAGTCCTATAGGAAACTGAGGTTCCCCATTTGGAAGTCTCACATATAGTCTGTTTCCCTTGAGACCCAGTGGAAAAACAGCCATTTGAAAAGTGTCCAGCAGTGACCCACCAGCAGGAGGGATATCATAGGTGTGGAGGTCATCCCTGTGGAGTTAAGGGGTTCAACTCCACATCAGGGACCCCCCTACCTGGGAATCTGCATCAGGAGTGTGAGTCCCCATAATGTCTGCTTTTAATATCAGTGGAATTTAACTCCAAAAGACCCAGAGGCCTATAGGAGACCTAGACTCTGCTCTTAAAGGGCCTAAAGACAGCATCACTTGCTCCAAAAACCAGTAAAGAAGCAGCAGTTTAAAAATCACCTGAGCCAGACATGAAGATTTTTTTTCATATTTTTTTATTAATTTTTTTCAGCAGAACAGAATTCATTGTTTATGCACCACACCCAGTGCTCCATGCCTCCATAATACCCACCACCTGGCTCCCCCAACCTCCCACCCCCCGCCCCTTCAAAACCCTCAGATTGTTTTTCAGAATCTATAGTTTCTCATGGTTCATCTCCCCTTCCAATTTCCCTCAACTCCCTTCTCCTCTCCATCTCCCTGTGTCCTCCATGTTATTTGTTATGCTCCACAAATAAGTGAAACCATATGATAATTGAC